>WSYH01000393.1:192368-214733 GCA_036426205.1 Ascaphus truei
GTGATCATAGTTAGGCATTATTTCTGTATATGTGAGGCTGATAGGTATATAGTCATAGTTAGGCATTATTTCTGTATATGTGATCATAGTTATGCATTATTTCTGTATATGTGAGGCCGATAGGTATATAGTCGTAGTTAGGCTATTGTCTGTATTTGTGAGGTTAATACTGTAGGTATATAGTCGTAGTTCTGGCCCAGGCTCACTGTAGCTAATGAGTAGGATCAGGCAATGAAACGCGTCTCCTGTAACTTTAGGGTTAAAAATAGTAACTAGGGCTAGAGAACTGTAGTATGGGAAAAGAAAAATCCATGCAGGGAACAGAACAGTCATAGTTAGGCTACTCTTCTGTATATGTCAGGCTGCCAGATATATATATATACTGTATATACATTTTAAGTTTTGGTGGGTGAAAAAGGCGACAACAAACCTCCACCCTTAGCATGTTGCCAATAAAGAATATCACTTGTGAGCACATTCACGTGTCTTAGACATGTCTGCACCCTGCCTTTCACCATTATCACCTCCCATACAGTGCTCCCACAGCAGCAAGGGATTCTGGGAAATATATATATATATATATATATATATAGTCGTTGATACGTTATTCTTGAGGTTCCTTTGTTATAGCGTGTGATTTATACTGGATTATTAAGCGTGATGGCGGTGCCGTTGGTGCCTGCGCACTAAGCCTGCACTTACAAAGTCCCCCGCGCTCTCCCCCACAACAATGAAAATATTGCCGGGGAGAGCGCCGGGCCTCTAACTCATACCTGTTCCGGCGGCATCGCCTCCTGCAGGGTCCCGTCAACATGGCGCCCCAATGTCAAAAGGCGTTGTCATGACGACGTCACGCTGCATTGCGCCGTGATGTCGCGTGACGCCGCGTGGTGCCACGCCGGAGCAGGTAAGAGGACCCGCAAAAGCCACATGTCACTGAACCCCATGTAATATGAAGCCAGCCCTGGTTATTATATGTGTATTACCAGGTTTTCAGGTGCTGGGGAGGATTATATCTTTTTACGCCGTCTGTTTTAATGTATTTAAATACAGTGATTGTTTATTTTTGGCATACTGATGTGCTTGTTTTGGGGGGAGGGGTTGTGGTTATATATGTCATTGTATACAGTATATATATTGTTTGCCTTCCTTCACTGGTTTATAGGTGCCTATTATCTGACTGATGTTTGAGCGGTATCTTTTGTCAATGTTTATAATTATCCATCTACGTCATAAAAAGGGTTGCATCGATATACCCCGATGCCAGATGCACGAGCAACACACTCCGAAACTCTTATTGGGAAATATGGTTTGCATCAGCGGTCCCGGTAATTAAATCTCACAGAGGCAGCGGCAGCCAGGGAACAAAAACCCGGCCAATGTAATCAAGATGTAATTTGTGCATCAGAGTATTAGCTGGGTAAGAACACAAGCCCTGCGCTCACTGTAACATGCAGGCTCTGAAACGGAACCTTTAAACCACGCAGTGACAGAACTCGTTAACAGGAGTGCGAGCCACGTGTCCGTTAGATTTCTGCGTTACTCAATACTCCCGTGTGGATGCACAGCTGGAAAAGAGTCCGCAGATGTGGACCCAGCAAAAACATAGAAGTACTTAAGTACATTAACTGTGATGTTGGAGGGATGTATATATAATTGTTATAGAGCATTAGTCCATCGATGCATACTGAATAATATTCAACACATTGGGGGTCATGCACTTAGCTCCGTTAAGTCACTTTTAGAGCGCAAAGTGCTCTTAGAACTAGGGTGACCAGATTTTGAAAATGAAAAACCGGGACACATTTTTTTTTTTACATAACAGTTTATTTATTGTAGTACACTTATACTTTACTACCATTAGTCCTTGTTACGTGTGTGTGTGTGTGTGTGTGTGTGTGTGTGTGTACCTCTCTGGGCGTGTATGTGTATACCGGTATTACCTCTCTGGGCGTTTATGTGTATGCCGGTATTACCTCTCTGGGCGTGTATGTGTATACCGGTGTAGCCATGCTGTAAAATGGACTGCAGTTTCCTCTCCTACTGGCAGTAAGCCTGGTAAGTTACAGGGATGCCAGCAGTAATCATGGAGGTTTGCCCTCACACCCTGGTGGAGTGCCCTATGTGTGGATGGGAGGAGCTAGATATTCTGAGTCCACCGTTAGTGACATCAGAGATGTGCCTGCCCCCTGAAGATATAAGGCACAGCACTGCTCAAAGTTAGTGTTGGAGTAAGGAGCAGGTCTGCGTTGAGACCTGGGAGAAAGAGGCCCACTAGTAATGTAACTAGTGGCCCCATTCTATATCAATCAGCATCAAGCTGTCAACGCCATACTGTGTCCAGGGACCTGGCACAGGGGTGATCTCCCTGGGGGGGAGAGGGGATCCCACTCCATTGGGAGGGTGTACCTTTGAAAGGATCACAAGGCGAGATGTGCGGCTGTGTAAATCGCTGCAAGGGGCAGCTAGCCCATACCAAGCAACAATAAAGAATGACCTTGAATAAAGACACTTCACTGTGTGAGTCTGGAATTACTCAGCAGGGGAAGGCACCACCACAGAGGAGTTCCTCATCAGAATCATCCCCACGCAGACGCAGGGATCCTGATGAGGTGGAGGCGCTGCACTGGATATAGGTAGGACTCAAGCACACTACCTCAGCTGCCTGTCAGGGTTGGCAATCCCCACACAACATCATGCGGGAGACTCAGGAGTCCTGTTACCAACAGGTGCACGACCAGACACAACCATGTAATGGGGACTGGTTAGACCACAGGGGCCAATGTGAGATTGGGTGGGTCAGGCCAGGCCAGAAAATCCGTTACATTTGGAGGCGCTGCTGAGATACCTGTCAACAAGACAGGCTTTTGCTAGGCACACTGGGAAACAGGGAGAGTGTATGCTGCCACTTTGTGCTGTGTTGGGACGGAGCTTAGGGGTAGTCAGGGGGCTGATGGAGTATTGTCAGCTCGCAGGGACGACCTAGGGGCCTGAGAGGAGTTGGAGGTTTGGATAGGGGCTATAGCTGTTCTAGTCACCTTGAGGTAGTGCTAGTTGGTAGGATGCCTGAAGGGATAGCCTGTTAACGAGGTCAGGGATTCTGGACAGGGTCTGCGCTAGGCTAGCCAACAGTAGGTAGACGCCCAAGTACTGCATGGAAGAGCCAGAGTACTCTAGCTCATTCCAGACCACTTACCGAAGGGAGCACAGACTGGGAGGAAGGAGATACAGCAGACACAGATAGAGTGAGCCTAGCCTGAGGTAGTGCAAACACGAGTCCAGCCTACATTAGGTACACAAGGTGGTGCATCAAGGCAATCTTTATTGTACCGGTATGGCAGCTGCCCCGCAGAGAGGAGCTCCATGTACAATCACAGTAAATACAGCAACCAAATGGCGACCACAAGAATGGAGGATCCACGCGGTGCGGAAGGTCCAAAATGGCGGACGGGGGCAGATGGAGGGAGCGCATGTGGTGTGTGTTCCGCTGAAGAGCAAGCTACTGATGTGACTTTGGCAAGCCTGTTGTGGAGTGGCGCGAAAGCTGTGGCCGCGCCGTTTTGGTCCTGCCTAGGACCTAGGGGTACTACCCCTGAGGACATTGAGGAGGACATTGTAGTAGTGTGTGGAGAACATGATGAATTTGCTTGTCAGTCGGCATACAAACAGTTAAACGCTACCTCAACCTTCAAAGAGACTGACAGTGCAACCCAAAATGGCAGCTCCCGCTTCCCTTGGGAGACCGCTTGGATCAATTGCAGAAAATTCTGCAGATACTGGAGTTACAGAGAGTTGGCCAGGAGTGGCGCCAACAGGGAAACCCCACCCTGCTGGGGGGTATGGCGCGAAAGCTGCAGCGGCGCCCTTATGGACAATGACTAACTCAGCCCCAGTGCTGGGTCACCCGATCAACTTATGGGACCTCCCCCTAATCTCAACCAGGGGGAGTGGTTTCCAACTGTGCCCAGTGGGAACGGATTCAGCTGAGCGAGGAGCTGGTGAGCCGGCTGTGCCCTTACAGAAAGTAGTTCCTGTAATTAGTGCTGCCTGTAGAGGAAAAGACAAAGAGTCTGAGAAAACTTGGCCGGGGATGGCGCCAAATAAGGAGTGGTGCTCGGGGGGTGGTGGCGTGAAACCTGAAGCCGCGCCCCCCAGGACTGTGAAAAGTGCAGCACTAATCCCGGGACATCCTATAAAATTGTGGGATCCTCCCCTAATCTCCACCAGTGGGAGTGGTTTCCAGCTTTGCCAGATGAGGGTGGAGCTAGTCAAGGGAGTGGTTGGCAATTCAACCCCTGCTCGTCAGTCACGAGGAGCCAGTACGCTGAACAGACCACTGCTGCGAGTACCTCCTACCGTGACTATGGCCTGTAAGCAGGAAGAGAATGCTATGGTGTCTACCCAACCCTACTCGGCACCAGGAGGCTTCCTGGTGATACGGGTGGCGTGCCTCTGCTTACAGTGCAGACTACCCGGTGGCGCCGTGGGTACAGCTGCACGCTGCCCGCAATGTGGCCTCCAGTACATGTGGCCCATGCCTACTTTCGTACCCATCCAGGCCGTCGAAGCAGTAGGAGATGCGTCTATGCTGTCGGCCGAGCTCCCCGGCGCGCTATGGAGGGAAGCTGCGGATCCCGGAGAATGGGGATCGGGGCCGGTTGCCAAAACTGAGCCCAAGGAAAAGGAAACTATCGGTCGGGGTGCCGGTCGAGAACCTAAGCGGCGGTCACCCCGGGGGGTGCCCCCAAGCAAGGTAGAATTGGATTCCTCTGATGAGGAACCCGTGGCATCATCCGCAGTAGTGATCCGGCAACCAACCAACTCCTGTGGCGGTAATGGAAGGAAAGTGCCAGTTACCGGAGCTGTCGGTGAGAAGAGCCGAGTGTCACCAGTGCCGCGGAAGACCGAGAGACGGAGTCCCCCAGTTCCGGGGACTGGCGGTTCCAGTGGTGAGGGTCGATCCACACCAACTCCCAGGAGCGGTAAGAGCAGTCCTTGTTCTTACCATGTTCCGAAGGCGACATCGACGGAGGAAGGGCGGTACTAGGCCCAGGCGGTGCGACCGAGAACAGCGGAGCTGCCGGATGTCGTATTGGAGGAAGAGGTCCCGCTTCAGGACCCATCCCAAGATGGCGGAGCCTCCAGTCTCGTTGATGACGTCACTTCCGGCGGGCGTGGCGGAACAACCGTAGAGATGACTGCACCTCACCGATTGGGCAATGCTTCCCAATCGCCCGGTCCTAAGAAGAGCTGGCAGACATTGAGAAAGGAGAGTGGTGAGACCCGACCATCGGAGAGCCCTTGCGGTAACTCCGGACAATGTAGTGGTAGAGAGCAGGTCGGAACCCCGCAGATACCAACCGTCCGCCCTTATGCCCAACCCCATGCCCTAGCTAAAGCCCCAGTCCTGGTCACGTTTTCCCGGGGGTCCTCTTCAAGTTTGGGAATGTCTGGAGGGTCCCAGGGTACCTCCGAAGAACGGACTGGGGAGAGACTGGAAAGTTTCACTTCTGATTATGGGTCGGTGGAGGTTATTCACGGGAAGTGTCGGTATCCAGTGATTGCCCCAGTATAGTGAGCGTGACTCTTGCGACTAGGCCCAAGAGGGTGGGGCGGCCTAATTCCCGATCTACCGGAACATCTGGGGTGTATTCCTGGGGGGAACCAGAGGAGGGGGATTCGATAGAGTCTGCCCCAGAAGAGATTAAGGAGACCCGGTGGTGGGCCCCCTTATTCGAGGGTTACGAGGCGTGGTTAGACTGCACTCGGTTCTTGCTAGAGAAGGAGGGGGTAGTTGACTATTGGTGGGTCCGAGGGGAGTTCACTGAAGAAGAACGGAAAAGGGAGATGCAGGAACGGTGGTACCAGATCCGTCATGATATCATAGAGCCCATGGGTCCCAGTAGATTGACGGATCCTGTGGAACCAGATGAACCCCTATCATGGGTGCTACCAGGAAAAGCGGGCAACACAAGGTTGATCCGGGCCAGTAGGGCGGAGAGGGCCATTATAACAAAATATAAGAATTCCCATGGCCTGGAATATCATTATGTTCCTGAACCCCTCATGCAGGAAATTGAGGACAACAGGGACAGGTGGCTAAGGGAGACAATTGAACAGTAGATGGTAAATAAGGGTGGTGCCATTACTGGGCGCAAGGCTGAAGAAAGAATTGCGCAACTCATGCGGGTATGGAGTATAGGGCGGAGCATTTATATGCACAAATCCGTATATAGACCAGAAAGTGGGTTACCGCGTGAATATAGCATAATGGTCCTGGATGTGGGGGGTCGGGAAGTAAATAAACCCGATCCTCGCCACTACTATTAAGGGGAACAGGACAGATGTTGCGCGAGTTAGTGCCTGCTGGTCAGGGAGTGCTTTGTGTGATACCATTTGTACCATGTGAATTTAATAATGTTGTACTAATTATGTTACATTTTACAGTGTTTCCCGGAGAAGGTACATAAATTTAGGTCCCAGACGGGACGTTGGGATTCACCAGGGACGTTGGGATTCACCAGGGACGTTGGGATTCACCAGGGACGTTGGGATTCACCAGGGGCGTTGGGATTCACCAGGGGGAGAATGTAGCCAGGCTGTAAAATGGACTGCAGTTTCCTCTCCTGCTGGCAGTAAGCCTGGTAAGTTACAGGGATGCCAGCAGTAATCATGGAGGTTTGCCCTCACACTCTGGTGGAGTGCCCTATGTGTGGATGGGAGGAGCTACATACTCTGAGTCCACCGTTAGTGACATCAGAGATGTGCCTGCCCCCTGAAGATATAAGGCACAGCACTGCTCAACGTTAGTGTTGGAGTAAGGAGCAGGTCTGCGTTGAGACCTGGGAGAAAGAGGCCCACTAGTGCTGTAACTAGTGGCCCCATTCTATATTAATCAGCATCAAGCTGTCAACGCCATACTGTGTCCAGGAACCTGGCACAGGGGGGATCTCCCTGAGGGGAGAGGGGATCCCACTCCATTGGGAGGGTGTACCTTTGAAAGGATCACAAGGCGAGATGTGCGGCTGAGTAAATCGCTGCAAAGGGCAGCTAGCCCATACCAAGCAACAATAAAGAATGACCTTGAATAAAGACACTTCACTGTGTGAGTCTGGAATTACTCGGCAGGGGAAGGCACCACCACGGAGGAGTTCCTCATCAGAATCATCCCCACGCAGACGCAGGGATCCTGATGAGGTGGAGGCGCTTCACTGGATATAGGTAGGACTCAAGCACACTACCTCAGCTGCCTGTCTGGGTTGGCAATCCCCACACAACATCATGCGGGAGACTCAGGAGTCCTGTTACCAACAGGTGCACCACCAGACACAACCATGTAATGGGGACTGGTTAGACCACAGGGGCCAATGTGAGATTGGGTGGGTCAGGCCAGGCCAGAAAATCCGTTACACCGGTATTACCTCTCTGGGTGTGTCTGTGTATACCGGTATTACCTCTCTGGGCGTGTCGGTGTATACCGGTATTATCTCTCTGGGCGTGTATGTGTATACCGGTATTACCTCTCTGGGCGTGTATGTGTATACCGGTATTACCTCTCTGGGCGTGTATGTGTATACCGGTATTAACTCTCTGGGCGTGTATGTGTATACCGGTATTACCTCTCTTGGCGTGTATGTGTATACCGGTATTACCTCTCTGGGCGTGTACGTGTATACTGGTATTATCTCTCTATATGTGTATACCGGTATTAACTCTCTATATGTGTTCACCGGTATTACCTCTCTGGGTGTTTATGTGTATACCGGTATTACCTCTCTGGGCGTGTATGTGTATACCGGTATTACCTCTCTGGGCGTGTATGTGTATACCGGTATTACCTCTCTGGGCGTGTATGTGTATACTGGTAATACCTCTCTGGGTGTGTATGTGTATACCGGTATTACCTCTCTAGGCGTGTATGTGTATACCGGTAATACCTCTCTGGTCGTGTATGTGTATACCGGTATTACCTCTCTGGGCGTGTATGTGTATACCGGTATTACCTCTCAGGGCGTGTATGTGTATGCCGGTATTACCTCTCTGGGTGTGTATGTGTATGCCGGTGTTACCTCTCTGGGCGTATATGTGTACAGTATACTGGTATTACCTCTCTGGGCATGTATGTGTATACCGGTATTACCTCTCGGGGCGTGTATGTGTATGCCGGTATTACCTCTCTGGGCGTGTATGTGTATACCGGTATTACATCTCTGGGCGTGTATGTGTATACCGGTATTACCTCACTGGGTGTGTATGTGTATACCGGTATTACCTCTCTGGGCGTATATGTGTACAGTATACCGGTATTACCTCTCTGGGCATGTATGTGTATACCGGTATTACCTCTCGGGGCGTGTATGTGTATGCCGGTATTACCTCTCTGGGCGTGTATGTGTATACCGGTATTACCTCTCTGGGCGTGTATGTGTATACTGGTATTACCTCTCTGTACACAGTGATCTGACCGGCTTGGGGGCTAGGGGACTCAGCAGCTTCCTCCATTCTGATTTGCTACTGCTGGGTAATGCAGCCAATCAGGAGGAGGTGTCAGGAGCGTGAGGGTGGGGCAAGGGAGAGGAGGAAACAGCATGGAGCAGAGAGATGTGTGTATGTATGTGTGTGTCTCGAGTGCATCCACTAAGGAAAGTTAATCTTTAGCACACTTCTGTTCATTTGAATGGGAGTTAATGCTAAAGCTTAGCACCCTGCAGTCTGGGCCTTAGACCAGGGGGGCTCAAGTTCTCAAGCTCCCCACACCCCAACAATTCAGGTTTTCAGGATATCCCAACTTCTGCACAGGTGGTTCAATCCAAGGCTCATTCAAAGACTGAGCTTCTGATTGATCCACCTGTGCATAAGCAGGGACTGATTGAGCCACCTGTGCTGAAGCAGGGACTGATTTGGCCACCTGTTCTGAAGCAGGGACTGAATGAGCCACCTGTGCTGAAGCAGGGACTGAATGAGCCACCTGTGCTGAAGCAGGGACTGATTGAGTCATCTGTGCTGAAGCTGGGATATCTTGAAAACCTGACTTGTTAGGGGGGGGGGGCATGAGGACTTGACTTGAGCCCCCCTGCCTTAGACTGTAAGCCCCCTGCCTTAGACTGAAGCTCCCCAAAATCTCCTTTCACATTTGACCCATACATCCCAATATATATTTCAATATAGACATACAGCCGGTGTAGTGCCTGGCTTCCTCTGTCACTTGCTTCGTTAGCATTCAGTTACTTAATTACAGAGAGCTCTGGCTTGGAAAAATACCATCCCCTGTGGCAGTAAAAGGGTTATATACAGATTTAACAATGCCGTATGTGAGAGCGGGTGTGACATCACTACGCGCTTTCCCTGGGAACGTCACTTCAATGAAAAAAACAAGAGCCATTGAATTTGCATTTCTATTTATTTCACCATCTGGTGAAGCTACAGAGAGACACAGGGCGGAAAGATCTACAGCAGCAGAGAGACAGCACGGAAAGATCTACAGCAGCCCAGGAAATGTGTGACAGTTTTATGTCTGTAAAATACGACCAGCTTCTATATGAGAAAAGTCTGTCACACTGAGTGCACAGTGAGATAAACAGGAGAGGAGCAAAGTATATCCTGAGAGTAGTGACATGTGTGTGTGTGTGTGTGTATACAGTATATATATACAGCTGTCTGTGGGTGGTTTTCTGGGTATGCACCTTAACCCTGGGTGTGCTCAAAGCTGTGACTATGCAGCAAGCTTAAGCCTATAGGGAACCATGTTAAAAATGGTTTTTGAAGCAAAAAGTGGCACTGTGTGCTCATTTGCATGTCATTTACCAGAATCCCTTGCTGCAGTGGAAGTGCTGTGTGCTGGGTGATAATGGGGAAAGGCGGGGTTGCAGACCTGCCTAAGACATGCAGATGAGCATACAGTTGTATTTACATTTGCATATATATATATATTGTGAGCACAGTCATATGTCTTAGGCAGGTCTGAAACTAGCATACTGTGTCATCTTTTGCCTGAAATCCATTTGTACATGGAACCCATATAAGCTAATTTTCACTGTTAACAAAGTTTTTAAGCACCGCATGGGAATCACATGCAAAGGCAGAGAAATAACTCACAGACATATTACAACTTTAATGGGTATCATCAGTGTGAGGTAGGTTGTACTGGTTTTGCCATTTTCAAGGCTGTAGGATTTCCATACACATTTTAAGTTATGGTTGGTAAAAAAATCGACAAGAAACCTCCACCGTATAGCATATAGCAAATAAAAAGATCACTTGTGAGCACATTCACATGTCTTAGACAGGTCTGGAACCCTGCCTTTCACCACAGCATATAGTGCTTCCACTGCAGCAAGGGATTCTGGGAAATGACATACAATTGAGCACACCGTGTCACCTTTTGCCTGAAATCCATTTTTAAATACAGGGTGCTTTCAGTGAGGGGAGAGGGTGCAGTCAGAGGCAGAGTTATAGGGACAGAGAGAGAGAGCCCCAGGCACAGAGGCAGAGTTATAGGGACAGAGAGACCTGCATACAGAGGCAGATGTATAGGGCCAGAGAGAGATCTGCGCACAGAGGCAGAGTTATAGGGCCAGAGAGTGACCTGCGCGCAGAGGCAGAGTTATAGAGACAGAGAGAGAGCCCTGTGCACAGAGGAAGAGTTATAGGGACAGAGAGAGACCTGCGCACAGAGGCAGAGTTATAGGGACAGAGAGAGCCCTGCGCGCAGAGTTATAGGGACAGAGAGAGAGAGCCCTGCGCACAGAGGCAGAGTTATAGGGACAGAGAGAGAGACCTGCGCGCAGAGTTATAGGGACAGAGACAAGTAAAAGATGAAAACTGCAGGACTATCACCAAACAACTGAGAATGGACACGGGTGATGTAGTGAGAGAAATGACTGGGATGGGAGCAATATGGTAAATAAGTAAGTTATACGTTTCAGTTGTTCTGTGTTTAATAGCAGTTTACTCATTGTAACGGTGAATGGGTTAACCAGGCTCACTAATAAAGGTTCAGCCAACTTGGTTACCCCTGATCCATGTGTTGGGGTCCTAGAGTGTCAGCTCTTGGACCCAGATATCCTAAATGCATTACTGTGACTGTGTGCAAATTATGCGACATTAAAGATTTCTGTGTGTTTTGCCTTTCCTGGGGTGCTGGGACCGGGAGATTTCTAGACTGTAAGTTTCAGGGTGGGTTTGTCGGAGAAAGTCCTTACAGAATGCGTCTATGTATCGGGGTTCCAGAGTTATGGGATACCCCAGGAATTGGATCCGGGAATCGAGTGAGAATCTCAGACCCAGCCAAGCACATTACTCCGGGCAAACTCTGACTCTGAAAGCGCTATTACGACTCACTGCCAGGATTCCTGCTGCAGCATCTTCCAGACAAGGTAACTGGGCATGAAGGGGTTAATGTACAGTATACCTGTGCTCACTCACAGGGTCCCTAGTATAAAGAGTGGTACCTAGATACATGCCCAGATACCCTGCACCTAGTATAGGGGTTCCCGGGGGGCACTCCAGCTAAGTAATAAAGCTGAGAGCTGTTCGTGTTTGTAAAAGTTTTAAAAGTCATTTTTCTAAAGTGTGCCAAGTATGAGGCTAGTGAATTTAGGGAATATATACACTCGCTCCATCCCCGACACCAGAACAGGTACTTATATATTTTACCACACATAAAGACAGGACACAGTATATTTTATTAAAGGGCTATACTTAATAGGTATATGTACTGGTAACCTGTAAATGATCTGTGGGATTTCCAGGTCATGGATTCCAAGCAGACCAGATGGCTACCAAGCTTGGTGCCTATGGGTCTGTGAGAAGTCCGGACATTAAAGCCTCAGGGATGCCAATGTGTTAGAACAGAAGGGGTACTGCAGTTCTTCGTGAGTACCCACATCCTGGGCTAATAACAAGGCTATCAACCACCGTTTGCCCAACTCCAGAGTCTGTGGAGCCTGGCACTGCGGGTTGGCTCAGTTTGCAAAGAGGCAGAGGTGTCAGGTTGGCGCATGCCCCTTTACAGACTGAGAAAAGTTGCCCGCCCGGCTTTACAATGCCAGCAAATCGGTGATTGGCTGGCAGGGAAATTCCCACGCTCTGATAGGCTGTAGAGGTTGGTGAATGAGAGCCTGAAACCCTTAAGAGGGCTTGCAGCCAATCAGGAGCACAGATTCCAAGCGCCAAACCAACAGCGGCAAATTCAAAGATGCTCTGTACTGAATAGACGTGAGCCGGCTTCAAGGATTTTCAACTCAGAAAAGTTTCACAAAAGTCCTGCTTTTGAGAACGTAGCGGTCGCGGCTGGCATTGCATGCCGAAATCAGCTCCAGGACTTTCGTGAGTACCTACTGGAAAGGGCTCCTACAGAGGTCATTTTTGTGAATTTCGTTTTAAGGATAGATTTATTCATTAGCCCTGTTCCCAGTAAGTGTGTTAACCTTGTAAATTCTGTTACATTGTGTGTATGTCTTTTTCTGAAATAAATTAGAATTTATTTTACCTCCTTGCTTTGCTCAATCATATGATCCCGGTATAAAAATGGTGTTACTAAACCTGGTCTCCCGTGACACTCATCAAAAGAAAATGATAGATTTTTTGATTAAAAGGTAAGATTAAATAATAGTTTTTGTTCCGCGTAATGGGGGCACAGAGCCAGTGACGTGAGCCACAGACCCAATCCACCCATTTAGGACACTACATCCCTGGAAGAGTCTCCCCCCGGACGTAACGAGAGACTCTCATCTCACATCACAGCCGCGGGTGACATGACAAAGTCACTTGGAATGAACATTAGTGTAGAGCTAAAGGGACTTACAGAACCAGGATTCACTAAATGTCCAAATATCTGCGCTACAATGTGATGGTATTAAAAAAAAATTGGAATGTGCTAATATATTTTAGAATTACCTGCGCTCTCACTAAGAATTATTTATTTGTAAATAAGTTGCGATATTCATCTCATTTGCATACACGTGAAATATGTTAACTGCGCGTTACGTAGCGATAATTGCTAGAAATCTGTGTTATTCAGCACTATCGATGCCTATCATACTTATCTACCAAAGGATTGTAGCATTGTTCTTACAGAACCGTACGGCAGAAAATGAATTAACCTCTTAGGTGCCTGTGGCTGCCAGTGCATTGCAAAGAAATGTCATCAGGCATCAAAGGGGTTACATACACTTTAAACACCCGACAAATATGATACAACATGGTAGAAATGTGATATTTTGTACCCCTGTGCAATAGCATCGCTGGTGTTATTTACCAAAGAGTTAACCAAACTCGCAAATAACGTCACTGACTGTTGTGGTGAATTCACCACAACACCTGGAGCTGGTTTAGTATTTTGGGGCAAATGGTAACCGCCTTTTAGTGGTTTAAACTCCCCAGACACCCACCCGATCACTCTCACACATCTACTCTCACCCACCCAATCACCATCACCCACCCACTCTCACTCACCGGATTACTCTCACCCACCCAATCTCTCACCCACCCAATCACTCTCACCGATCACTCTCACCCACCCAATCACTCTCACCAACTCTGCAACGGGAGACCAGGTTATCTACACCTTTTTACCGGGATCATTCATTGAGAAAACAAGGTAGAGAAATAAATTGTAATTTATTCGGCATAAATTTGCTTATACACAGTGATACACAAAATATAGACAAAATTTGAACTCAAATCGGCATAAAATCCCAGCCGAGACCGCTAAGTCCGTTTCTGAGAACTTGGTCCCAAAAAGCATCTTTAAAAAGCCCGCCCGCGCTCTTTCGGCTCTCACTCAAGGGGAACACACCATCTGATTAGCCCACGGCTTCTTATAGTATTCTCTACTTCATTCACAAAATAGAAGCCGACCGGACAGCCAATTAGCGCGTGGGAACTTTCTTAAGCAGCCAATTAGAGCCAAGCTGGGTAGAAAAGCCGGGACAGCGGGAAATTTGAAATAGCCAAGGGACATGCGCAAGCTGACACATCTCCCCCCAGCTATCCCAATGCCACCCGCTGGGCAGGCGCCTCTAGGTCTGGCAGAACAAGTGGCATCCCGGAGGACTGCCATTGGTCTCCGGACCTAGTACTCCGCCTTTCCCCGCTGACCAAATGCCATTCACACCTCTGGGCGTCCTCTGGCTGCTTTGGACTCCGATGTCCACCAGAGATACCGGCGCCTATGGGTTTGCACGGGCTGCCTGTTTGGACATCGGTTCCGAATGTAATACACACTGAAATACATTTTAATAAACACTGAGTCTCTGGGAACCCCGTCAGCGATGTGGGACTTTAGGTGAAGGTCTTGTGGGTACAGGGAACAGAAAAGGAAACATGTTGTCGTTTTATTTCTGCCTGCCTTATACCCCACACACTTTCCCTGTGACTCAGTTTGGACTCTGAGTCCCCCCCCCCCCCAACCTTATATATGGTTGGGGCACCCACACACCCTATACTAGTTGTGGATCACCTTGGCTCTAGCTGGGGTACCCCCTTATCCTAGGGATTCCCTCAGCTACAGGAATACATATTTATCCCTGTGCCTCATTCTCATTTCTGGGCTGTGCTGAAGCAGGGTACCCTAATGGTGAGTCGCTCTTACGTTTTCAAGGGGAAGTATTGCTGGGACAATGTGCCTACATGTATCTGAGAATCAGACATGATTCCCGGGTACATGTATTTGAGAACTGGTAACTCAGGACCCAAACCTTCTAGACACATTCTGCCAACGGTTCCCCTGCAAAACTCCCCTTGAAACTTACTCACTAGCAATCCCTGCTTAATTGCATGCCCGGAAAAGGAAAAACACAAAAAGTGTTTTTTATTGCATTTCAAAAATACAATTCAAGGCCACAATACAGTGTTACTGGGCCCAAGAGCTAACTCTCCTGGACCCTTATACATGGAGCATGGGTAATCAAAACAGGCTTGACCTTTATTATATACCCTGGTTACCCCCTCCCATTATACACTCTCACCCACCACCAACCAATCACTCTCAGCCTCCTAATAACCCACCCAATCACTCTCACCCACCACCGCCCCGTCACTCTCACCCACCCAATACAGTAACTCTCACCCACCCAATCATACTCACCCAATCACTCTCACTCACCCACTCTAACTCACCCACTCTCACCCACCCACTCCCATCCACCCAATCAATCTTACCCACCCACTCCCACCCACTCTCACACACCCACTCCTACCCACCAAATCACTCTTACCTGCCCAATAATTCTCACCAACCCCCACCCAATCACTCTCACCCAATCATTCTCACCCACTCCAACCCACCCAATTACTATCACCCACCCAATCATTCTCACCCACCCAATCACTCTCACCCACCCACTCACTCTCGCCTACCCAATCACTCTCACCCACCCCCACCAAATCACTCACACCCCCTTCCTCCCACCCAATCACCCCCACCCACCAAATCACTCCCACCCACTCACTCTCACCCACCCAATCATTCTCACCCACCCCCACCCAATCACTCTCACCCAATCATTCTCACCCACCCCCACCCAATCACTCTCACCCACCCACTCACTCTCACCCCACCCAATCACTCTCACCCACCCACTCTCGCCCACCCAATCATTATCACCCAACCCCACACAATCACTCTCGCCCACCCAATCATTCTCACCCACCCCCACCCAATCACTCTCGCCCACCCAATCACTCTCACTCACCTTCACCCAATCCCTCTCATCGTATAAAAAATGGCGTAGCCTGATATTTCCAGGTATTGGGGTTTAGTGAATGGCATTAAACATTTGCAAACGCTGTAGTAAAAACAATGCTGGTATATCCCTGCAACATATTATTATTATTAATTATTTTAGTTTTAAAGCTTGCTGCAGAATCAGGGACACCCTGTGGCTGCCATCTCCTGTGCCAGAATCCCCCAAATCACAGTTTATTGGCTTCTCCCTCCCAAGTGAGGGCAGTGACATCATCAGACAGAAATGGGAGCTTCATCTGCTTCTGTCTGCCATCTTGTTCATCCCCAGCAAGCAGGGATTTGCAGAGGGACTTTACCCTCCCACTTAGAAAGGTCCAGGGAAGTTTAGGCGGGAAGAGCGACACATTTCTTAACAAATGAATGGAAATGTGCTCTGTGTACGTGTAAAAAGTGCAATTCATTGTAGGCCTGTCTGCCAGCAAACCGGTTACATTTATCAGGCATCTGACAGATGCTATCAGCTCCATTTGCAGATGCTGCTTGTGCATGTAGATTGCAGAATGAATGCGGTTAAGATGGCAGCGCGGAGCGTTGTTTATCTGTCTCATGGACAATATAAAACGCAATAACTTGGTTAAGAGGACGGATCACATCAGTGGCACATGTTACTGGCGGGTAACACAATTAATACCTTATTGACTCAATTCCCCCCCCCCCCCCCCCCGTTATATTCAGAGGCATTTATTCCTGTCACTGACGGATGACCGACCGCAGCCTTCACAGGAAGATAAAATACTGGCTCTTAATTCAAATCCTTCCTAGGACCAAAGAGAAATGATGGCAGGGACGTGTTTTATGTTATAAAAATCCGACACGTGCGAGTATTCTCCATTATTACGTTTAATTAGGCTCGGCAGTGTCATGAGAGAGGGATTAAAGGGGTTACACCCCATTTGGCCACCCCCTACTCTCACCTGGGAAGCAAGGGGTTAACTGGACTGGGGTCCAGTAATGTGTTTTTGCCTTGCTTCAGCTATCCAACTGGTTATTCCCCTGTATAAATGTATTGTCTCACCCCAGTGTTTGCACCAACACATACACTAGGGTTGATGCGGGAGGGAAGGGGTTAATGTTAATTCAGTGATTATAGCCCTTTGTTCCCTTTTCCCGCCTTTTCAGGCTCCATTTTGCAGCCTTCCATTGGTCGCCATTGAGACTCCATGCATTCTAATGGCAGAAGTAGCGGTTTTGGACCTGTTTTCCAGCGACGACCAGCAGGTGGCGTCCGAGAGGAGGAGCGGCGGTTTCCCATTGTAAGTCAATGGGCTCATTGACTTCAATGGAGATTCCTCGACGCCGGTCTCGAGGAACAGGTTGGCAGCCATCCAAACCGCAGACCGCAAAAGCGGATACAATGTCTTTGAAAAGAGTTTAATCACTTCGGTCAAGTTCAATGACAATTGGCGTGGGAATCTTAGGTTCTAGGGCACCTGGGAATAAAATTCTGGTTGCTCCTAGCCCCTAGGAACCCCCACACACGACCCCCACTGGGTCCAGGAATGAGAGACCCCCGTAAGGGGTCGAGCGGAGGAGGAGGGTCGCGCCATTGACTTTAATGGTGGAGCGGAGGTCCCATTGAATCCAATGGTGGCGTGCGCCCATGCATTGTCTATGGCGGCGCCGGCCATTGATTCCAATGGGGAAAAGCCGCGTGGCGTAAAAACGGCAAAGTGTGAAATGGTGAAAAATGTAAGTCCATATCTCCGGTTCTGGAATGACCAGAGGGATGGGATTTGGGTGGCATGTAGCCAAGGTTCCGGCTTTAATGCATGGCCATTCCCAGCCCTCTCCGATCAACCAGACGGAGTGTGGGCGAATGTAAAGATTTGTGGTTTTTCCCATAGACTTCAATGGCGGCGGTTTCCCCATTGAAAGTCTATGGCGGGGAACTCCATTGACTACAACGGCGGAGTTGCTCCATTGAAACCCATGGCGGCGGAGCCCGTTGTTTTCAACAGAGAAAGAGTGAAAAGCAGAGATTCATTTTTAAAGGGACGAATCCTGTATTTTAAAAATGTTTTAAAGTGCATTTATGTATCTCCAGTTCTGGAGGTCGCAGAGAGTTGAAATTTGGCAACTATGTAGAGTCACTGTAGGCATTAATAACTGGCAATTGTCGACCCACTGAGCCCACCAGAACGGAACCTATTAATATGTGAATATATTAAACTGTATATGGTATTTTGGATCTGCTCTGAAAATGCAGACCCCATCTGCTATGCTAATAGGTCAGGAAGGGCAGCCGGATGGTTTAGCATAAGCCCTCTGATCAAAGGTTAACCGCCCTGATTGTTTACACTAGGGCCAGGAACAAAGAAGTTGAGTGGTTTGCAAGTGTCCTAGTTCACACTAGCAGGTTAAGAAGAATCTACTTCAAATAGATTTTGCTAGCCAGCTCGGCGCCTAGGGTTAAAGAGATGGGTTTGAGATGGTATAAAAATGAGGCTCAGCCTATGCTCTAGGTCTTTGTGATTTTCAAGATTGCTGTATGAACTGCCAGTCCAGATTTGACTGTTTCATGATTCCATCTTAAGTAAGTGTCTATATTTTGTTTGTTATTTGTATAACTTGTGTGTTCACCTTTTTCAAGGAATAAATTATATTTTATCATATCTCAGCCGTGTTCAGTTCAACCCAGGTATTTTTGGTGTAAATTATATCTTGTCATAAAGTTACCGTGACAGGCAGGTGGAAGTTTCTCTAACACGGGACGGAGAAATCCAGTATGGAAGTGTGACGTGAAAATGGGCGATGGATGATTTGCAAACGCTGCGCGCTGAACGGTATCTCTAGTGTGACCGCTGTATTCTCTGGTTCCTATCCTCTCTGCTGGATGGGGAAAGAAGCGCACTGCGTAACGCCTATAGTGGTGGGAGATAAAGTACCGCCTATAGGGCTGGGGGGGAAAGTAACACCTATAGGGGCGGGAGAGAAGGTAACGCCTATAGTTGTGGGAAAGAAAGTAATGCCTAAAGGGCTGGGAGGAAAAGTAACGCCTATAGGGGTGGGAGAGAAAGTAACGCCTATAGGGGTGGGAGAAAATGAAACGCCTATAAGGGTGGGAGAAAAAGTAGCGCCTATAGGGGTGGGAGAGAAAGTAATGCCTATAGGGGTGTGTAAGAGACGTGTTCAGAGGTACGCAATGGAGACTGTTTTAAAGGTGAAATTAAAATTAGGCTTTATTGTGCCTGTCCCTTTAACACAGCAAAACATATGAAAATAAGCCAAACAAAAACCTATCTCCGCTTTGGAGACTATCTACACATGTAGCTCAGCCCTCTCTTACTGGGTTGGTTAGCTAAGCTATTTACCAGTCCCAAAATATAAACATATATACAGATATATAACAGTTCCAAAAGAAAGTCTTATCTGTCTCCTGAAGCTGTAGGGGAAGTCCTCTCTGCTCTCTTGGGTAAGCACCTTTGTGTTTTGTGTGCTACAGCAATGTCTGTCCAGGTTTTGAGGTCTGGTCCCCTGTCTGCTATCAGCATACAGTCAGGTTTGCAGGCTGCTCTCCAAGAATTACTTTCACACAATGGTGAAAGGGATGTGACGTGCATAGCACACGCCACACACACACACACCACACACACACACACACACACACACACACCACCACACACACAACACCACACACACCACACACCACACAACACCACACACACAACACAGCACACTGCTCCATTCTGTTTACTCCTCTCCTTGGCCCCACCCCCAAGCTCCTGACACCTACTCCTGATTGGCTGCATTACCCAGCAGCAGCCAGTCAAGATGGAGGAAGCTGCCCAGCCCCCTAGCAATAGCCCTGCTCTTTCCCTGCTCGGGGAAATCACACGGCCCCCCCAAGCCGGTTAGGTCACAATTTCCAGAGAGGTAATACCGGTATACACATACATGTCCAGAGAGGTAATACCCGTGTAGCACTGCTTCCCCTCCCCTCTGGGAGATCTTGCCTAAGCTACAGGTCCATGTTGTGCTGGTTACCTGTGAGGGTCCAGGAGAGATGAGCTTCCTCGATGTTATGGGGAACAGGACAGGCTTTTGGTGATCCTCAAGTTCTCTTCATCGGTGTCAGAGCCTCCAGTCACAATAGTCTCCAGCAGAGCTGGAGGCAGTCCCCGCCATGACAGTCTTTTCTCCCATACCTCTGCTCAATAGACTGCTACTCAGGCAGAGGTATATAAAAAGGGTCTTTATTGACGCCTCGGGGGCTGTTCCTCAAATTTCAGATTGTAGTGCAGTACATAGAAATTAGGTACACAAGGTCCCCCAGCTCCAACTGAAAGGGGCCCGTCCCTATTGTGGATGAGATGAGGGGTACACGCTCTCTGGACTATTTCCCATCGGGTGCGCCCCCATAAGCACATTTCCAGGTACCCAGGGTCCCCAAAACATACTGGACACCTAACAAGCTCCAATTAAACCCCCAAAATACCCACAACATATATATAAGCATATGAGTTGGCGTTGGCTCAGGGGCTTACAACAATTTTGGCCAAAAATGTCAAACTAAAAGACCATTTACTTATTAGTTATTCCATATATATTTAGGCACTGTACCGTGTATGAGTCTCACTAGATGTGCTAAAAACTGAGCTCTGTCTGTGTTTTATGTTATGTCTCTGGTTTTAACCCAGGGTCCCCAGCAACAACTGAAAGGGCCCTGGCCCCAGTATTTTCTGTTATGCAGCTTGAAGGGTATCCACGGTCCCTGGACTTTTTCCCAACCACTGGTCTGTATTTAACTGAAGGGTTCACGCTCCCTGGCATCATGCCCTCAGGGTACGCCCCAACTGTCTCCCGATTCTGATGAAGGGTATCCACGCTCCCTGGTAACATGCCCTCAGGGTACGCCCCAACACAGTCTTCCTTTTGGTAAGGGTCTAGGCCCCCTCCCTCGTGTCGCATCAGGGAGAGGCTCCCCCTTCTTTAACTTTAATGGGTGCCCAGGGTCCCTGGTGAAGCATCAGGTTCCTGGCCCCGGCCTCTCCTGGGCTGCCAGCTGCACTGTCCTTAAAAGCCTGCCCTGTTGCTGCATCTCAGCAGCGCCTCCAATTGTAGCGCTACTGTGGCGGTGAAGGGGTTAACCAGGCTTACTAATAAAGGTTCAGCCTTCTTGTTACCCCTGATCGGTGTGTTGGGGTTCTTGAGTGTCAGCTCTTGGACCCAGATGTCCTACATGCATTACTGTGACTGTGTGCAAATTATGCGACATTAAAGATGTCTGTGTGTTTTGCCTTTCCTGGGGTGCTTGGACCGGGAGATTTCTAGACTGTAAGTTTCAGGGTGGGTTTGTCAGAGAAAGTCTTTACAGAATGTGTCTATGTATCTGGGTTCCAGAGTTATGGGATACCCCAGGAGTTGGATCCGTGAATCGAGTGAGATTCTCAGATGCAGCCAAGCACATTACTCCGCCAAACTCTAACTCTGAAAGCGTTATTACGACTCACTGCCAGGATTCCTGCTGCAGCATCTTCCAGACAAGGTAAACGGGCATGAAGGGGTTAATTTATACCTGCAATCATACACGGTAACTAGAAGACAGAGGGGTCACTAGTATAAGGAGAGGTACCCCAATAAATTCCCAGGTACCCAGGACATGGTATAGGGGTTCAGGGGGTTACTCCAGCTATGTGATAAAGCTCAGAGTGATTTATTGTGTGTAAAAGTTTTAAAAGTAATTTCTAAAGTGTGCCAATTATGAGGCTAGTGAATGTAAGGAATATATACACTCACTCCATCCCTGACACCAGAACAGGTACTTATATATTTTACCACACATAAAGACAGGACACAGTATATGTTATTAAAGGGCTATACTTAATAGGTATATGTACTGGTAACCTGTAAATGATCTGCGGGATTTCCAGGTCATGGATTCCAAGCAGACCAGATGGCTACCAAGCTTGGTGCCTCTGTGTCTATGCAGAGTCCGGACTTGAAAGACTCAGGGATGCCAATGTGTTAGAACAGGAGGGGTGCTGCAGTTCTGCTTGAGTACCTGCATCCTGGGCTAACACAGGGCTATCTGGCCACCATTTGCCAGAAACCAGACTCTGTGGATCCTGGACAGTGGGTGGACTCAGTATGCAAAGAGGCAGAGGTGCCAGGTTGACGCATGCCCCATTGCAGAATGAGAAAAAGTGTCCACCCGGCTTTACAATACCGGAAAATCAGTGATTGGCTGGCAGGAGAATCCCCACGCTCTGATAGGCTGTAGAGGTTTGTGAATGGGACTCCGAAACCCATAAGAAACCTTGCCAAACCAAAGGCAAACCCTGCCACCTCCCCAAAGCTTCCACTACGCCCACCCGCTATCTTCATGCAGCCGCCGCGTGAGGTATGGGGGGGAGGGGGGAGGGAGGGAATGGCGTCCCGCCCGCTATCTTCATGCCCCCAAAGCCGCCGCATGTGGGGGGGGGGGATGCCGGCCTGCTCGCCCACTAGCTTCATGCCACCGCGGGGGGGTAAGATGCAGGGGGGAAATGCAGGCCTGCCCGCCCGTTATCTTAAGGCCTCCACCTGAGGTATGAGGGAGGGGCGGGGGTAGGGGGGAGATGTCACTAAATAACCCACTCAGTCACTACATAACCCACCCACCCAGTCACTAAATAACC
>WSYH01003732.1:0-57500 GCA_036426205.1 Ascaphus truei
TGGAGCCGAGTGACACGCCAACGCAGCAAGTCACGAGATAAGTCCCTCAATTGATGTCCGGCACGATCCAATTAAGCCTTAAAAGGGCAACACCACTGGACTGTACGTTTGTCCACGAAAGTTGCCGATAAAGTTGGGATCTTCAAACGTCTTGCTCGGAACGGCGGCCATCTTACTATCCCTGCGGGTCCATTCTACACACCGAAACGATCGGCGGCCATCTTGAAGTCCCTGACAGCACTTCTATACAGAGAGGCCCAGAAGGAGGGGGCTCCCTCCACTCCCTGCACAGAACCCGCTTGATGGACCTGGCTCCCGCGGATGGCGCAGCAGCCCCTCGCCTCCTGCCCCTACGTACGCGCCCCGCTGCCCCCGCTCTGCAAGAAGCTGAGTCTACGGAGACAAAATGAAACCATCGCAGAGGAGTTCCTGCTGTCCTCAGCGAGAGGGGGGGTCACACTCGAGCCCATGCCTGAAGCGAACATATTGAGTCCGGATGGGGTGGAGGGGGTGGGGTGGATTGGTGTGCTGCACGGGGGACACGCAGGGGGGGGCGATGGAACTATGGGAATGTCCACCAGGAGGGGAGACACTCAGGTTATTACCACCACCTAACCCCTGTAATAGTACAAATACCATATACTGTATGTAATACAGAGTGCGGCAGCCAGATGAGAAGGTAGGAGCTAGATGTCCTTGGCCTTGCCCACTCACCTACCGATGCCCACCCTTTCATTAGATACTTGAGAGAGGCCCACAACCGAGACCCCCTTAGCCTAACTTCCCCCACACGCTAGCTGATTAAACAACAGGATGCCTTCTCGGTAGCCCAGACAACCAAAATTAATTTTACCCAACTGCTCCATGGTTTCCCTTACCCCAAACATAACAGTTAAAAGGTTAAAAGGTTACTCATATCACTGGTAGTAAAAAAAAAAAAAATTTTACACAAAGTTCACACTGGTTATCTTCCCTAAAAATCTCGAGGGGGGGGGTCTGCATCTCTGGGGATTTTACATGAGTGCTATTAGTGCACTATTTGGACTTATTTTTCTCCTGCTGCTTATTCCATAGGTGCAGCTTAGTTCGGGCATCAGTATACAGAGCTGACTTGCAGCACATTATAGGGTCTAATTTTTATTCATTTTCAGTTATGTGTCTTACCATCTCACACCATTATTAAGAGGTTTATGTATCATTATTATATATTTTTTCTGTGGTCTGGACCTATTTACCATTCATATTAATTATTATTTATTGCATTGGATCGGCCGATCTTAGTCACACTACTGGGGGAAAAACAATTTTTCCCCTGGTTTTGTTATGGTATATTTGCAATATTACATTGTTACCTTGTTTTGGTTCTTACCAGACCTATTGTACTTCTTTGGTGTTTCTACGCTGTGTCACATAGCGATTTGTTATATGATCTGTGTGGGTCTGTTTTATGTGTTTTTTATACTTTTTGCTAATAAAGTCCATTTTTTTCTATTTTTCATTATACAGTGTTTGAGTGCACCTTTTTGACCCTACTTTTTCCTTTTTTATGTTATATATATATGTGTACATATGTGTATATATATATACATACACACATGGAAATATAACTGTATGCTCATTTGCAAGTCTTAGGCAGGTCTGCAACCCCGCCTTTCCCCATTATCACCCAGCACACAGAACTTCCACTGCAGCAAGGGATTCTGGGGAATGACATGCAAATGAGCACACAGTGCCACTTTTTGCTTCAAAAACATTTTTAACATGGTTCCCTATAGGCTTAAACTTGCTGCATGGTCACAGCTTTGAGCACAGACAGAATCCCTTGCTGCAGTGGAAGTGCTGTGTGCTGGGTGATAATGGTGAAAGGCAGGGTTGCAGACCTGCCTAAGACATGCAAATGAGCATACAGTTTTCCATTTGCTACAGTATATGCTATGCTGTGCAGGGTTTTTGTCAATTTTTTTACTCACCATAACTTAACTAAATATACTGTTGCGGCAGCTTTTATTCTAACAAATCACCGGTTTGTCCCTGGCTAGTTCCAGGAATGCGACGCTGTTCACCTGGCGCATGCCGCATTCACCTTGCATTCCCAGCCACGGGTCATGCCCGGCTGATGCGTTTATTGATAATGGTTCTGATTTTAATAGGTTGCAATGCTTCGCGTGTCCGCCAGATGGCAGAAATTCATGAATTGTAATGCGTCGAATCAGTAATGTGTCGGCTTGCAGGTGTTTCATTTAAAAAAGATACTGTACCACAGTGTGCTATTGTAACTTGGCCTTGGCCTTGAGACTGAAGGAAGAGGTTGCAAAAATGTATCAATTTAGGCTTTTCATGTTAAAGAAAGACAAAAACCAGTTTCAGTTTGTGTTACACTATTCTGCAGAGACCCACCATGAGTGTTCAAGTGCAGCCCGCTTTCCAGAAACCTGACAGAAGTTACGCGTATTTGATATGGGCCGCGATTAATGCAACAGATGATAAGATGGCAACAGTTGCTCAAATTTATCAGTATTTTATCGAAAACTATGACTTTTACAAATTTTCGCCAACTCCTCATACGTGGAAGCGTGCAGTAAGGAAAAGGTTATGTAGCGACCCCTGTTTTCACCGTATTGAACCCCAATTTGTTGGAGGGTATTGGTGTGTGTCACCGGATTTTTCCCGTATCTATCATCATGGAGGCGGCAAAAGGCGAAGGGTCATGTTAAAACCAACTAAGAAGCGACAGTGGCTGCCAAGCAATGCACCAGCACCAGCACCAGCACCGGCTTCCAATGACGGTCCCACTGTCAGTTACAACCCTGAGCCTGAGGCTGAGTCGGATTTGGCGTGCAGTTTTGATGAAGCTTGCATGTACCTAAGCGATTTCCAGCCTCACCAGCTGACTACAGGTGGACTAGTCCCGCTGCAAACTATCGATGTGGATGATGAAGAAAGCTGGACTGGCAGTGGACCGCGCCAGCGCCAGCTGAATGGGAAGTTCTATGGTGAGTACTGTCTTGTTGCCGTATTATTTTGGTGGGGCTGGCTGGGTACTTCTTTATGGGGCTGACCATTACTGTACATTAAAACTTTTCTTTTTGTTTTTCCTCAGAAAAGAAAACGGCTAATGGGGGGATTTCGATGGATAATATTGTGCTGTATGCTGATGTTTTACGGTCGTACAATATACTGTGTAATAAACCCGAATAAATAAAACTATGCATTTATTCTACATGTTCAGTATCGTGTCATTATGTGTCTTCTACAGTATACTGTACAGTGGTATACAGTGCCTAACATCTATGGGCAAAAATAATTTTATTTCTAGGTGCCCTAGAACAGAAGTTCCCACGCCAATTGCCCGTGAACTTGACCGCGGCCCTAAGTAGTTCCCACGCCAATTGCGCGAATATAATGTAAAATAACCCGTTCTGTGGGTCTGAGAGGGTTGAAATTTGCCTGGTCCTCATGCGGGAGGACCTTTGCCATAGTGGCAAAATATCAGCCTTGCACGACCCCCAGAACCGGAGATACCAAAAGACAGTTTAAAAGCACATTACCAAAGTGGCTTTTTTTCTGCCATGCAAGTCAATGGCAGAAACCTGAACTTTAACATCACCCTGACTCCGTTCTGTTGCCACGAGAGGGTCGCAATTTGCCATTCAATCTTGCCACAACTAGGACTACATGGTGACCGAATCTGAGCCCTCTAGGTCGAACAGAAACAGAGTTGTGGGTTCCAGGTTTCTGCTCATTCTGACTTAGCCGGTTCAAAGGTTTCTCCGCCATTATGCTCAATGGTAGGACCCTCCTCCCCGGCGTGACCCTTTCTCGTCGCCATTACTGGTCGGACCCTGTGGGGGTCAAGTGAGGGGGTTCCTAAGGTGCCTTAGAATAGAAGTTCCCACGCCAATTGACCTAGTTCCCATGCCAATTGCATGACCAGGCAGTAATAAAACAGTGCAGCAAGCATTTGTTACTCTGTATTTTGTTATACAGTACTATCAAAGGAGCAAATGGAAACAATGCACAGTACAGTAAGACAATTCAACATGTTCTTTTATTGGTGGAGTCAGTACAAAAACATTTATTTACAAATACAGTACAATGTTGAAGCATTTTAATTAACATCTCCTTTATTAAAGAAACCCAGTACTGCATACAGTACCGTACAGTGGGATGGTGCACAACACTGTCAGTCAGACCTGCACCAGTTCAGTCCTAGAGGGCAGCAAACAGGGCAGGTTTTCAGGGCAACATTGAAAACCGTGCCTGTTTGCGGCCCTCAGGGACTGGAGTTGTGCATGTCCTGTGTAAAAAAACACACAACAACATCTCCATTTTTAAGTACAGCAGGTACTGTAGGGCAAAACATGTACAGTACAATACAGTTCAGCACAACAGTATTGTCTCACTGAAAGTCCTCCACATTGTCCATCCATGGCCGATTCCTTGCATGGCGCAAAACGCAATTAATGCAGTCTCGAACGCCTTTCACTACAGGATCTGTAACTGCATAAAAGCGCCGCATTTCTTCCACAATGTTTTTCATTAAATTGGCAGGAAGCGCAATAATGAGCAATAATATAGCAATGTCATCAATTCAGTAGCTAAAATTGTAAATTCTCAAAGCATCAAACTACAAAAATATGTTTGGCCTGTACATTGGGGCCCATTAATAATGTCTTAAGAGAATTATGCTTCTTTAAGGTAGTGTGTGATGATATATGTGAGTGTATAGTAAAACAATACAGAAGGCAAAGATGCAGTACCATTAATATAAAAATTCTCCCTTGAAAACAGGATTGAAAAAGTTGACATATTTAACAGGAGTTCTGACGACCATCATCTCAAGTCTCAGATTGATTATGAGGTTCTGTTCAAAAGTTGATAGTAGTGTGAATCATTGTAAGTCTGCATTCCCGGGTTGTTGGACTTGAAATGATTAATGATGAGGCAAATCTCATGTGTCTTTATCCTTAAACACACGACATTAATTAGCTTTCAACTTCAATTAGCAGATATCTCCCATTCTTCATTTTTCTTTCCCTGGATAAAAATGCATCACTGCTCACTGATGATTGAGTTGCTTTTTTATCTTACATATTACAGACAGAAGATAACTCATTAGAATTCACTGCCATAAAACTCCTGTCTACTTTCCTTAAGAAGAGCAGTAATGTCACTCTTATCCCCAGTATACCTTTCAGAGTCAAACACTCTTGACCCCCGCTGTCTTGTCAAATCATTCTTATCATTTTGGTTATCTGCCATCTACCAAGTTCCGGCAGAAGACGCCCAGAAGATAAAAGTTTTATAACATTGTAGGAGTTCTCAGCTGTGATGCATTTTCCATATATTAACTTGTTTATTTTTTTTTATAAACAGTTCACATGAATAGTGTTCTTTTGCAATAAAAGTAAAACATGGACCACACAATCATTTAGTTAAATATTAGAAAATTATTTGTTATAGATATAACATGACATATTTAAATACAATATTCACTGGTTAGAAATACCAGTATCCTGCTTAAAAAAAGTCCATCTTCAATATACTGGGATTGACAAGGGAGGCCCAAACCAGGGTCCAAATTGGAAGATCACCAATTTTGGCTAAAAATATGGGCACTTCTAACTGGATTTGGGAATAAGAGCCAGATTTAACCTTGCAACCAATCTGGCCTGAGAGCAGCTGCTGCAATCAAGCAACTATAGGGTATACAAGGTAAGAGGGAACAGAGTTTCACCGAGCTTGGAATGGATAGGAAGTGCTTCCTGCAGCTCCCAGGGTGAGGAGTAGAAGAAGCCCTTTGTCTGAAAGAACCTTGTGCTACTGTAGGAGAAGTAATATCTATTTAGTCACAATAGCACAAAGCAAGAAAGGACTGTTTGAGCGGTTTCTGGGCCCTGGCTTAGCTGGGCGTGGAGGGGAATTAGTTAATTCTAAGCTGGTAAAGCTGGCCATAGACATAAGAGCTCAGTTAGTGTCACAAGAAGCTATGATTTTATTTTAGTTTTTTTTATCTTTTAAAGGGTCAGAAACTCGCTGTATGTTGTTACATGTTACATGCGCATTTTCATTACTTTGTTGTTTTATTTTGCAACTTTCATCTGCATTAACAACACTGACCCACATAGAAAAAGATGACAGAGGGGGGTGGGGGGCTTTAGAAAAAGACATATACTGTACATTATTTCAGTTCACCTCAACTGCTCTTGGCAACCTACAAATAAACTGATGTGAATAGGTGACATCAGGGGGTGCATTATCTCCTGTTTAATGGTCAAATGGTGTTTCATGCCTGGATACAATGAAGTCCTCCTAAAGTTACACAATATATAGATGCAGTCAATAATATAACTGTGTCTGATTTTCAGAGCAGCAGCAAATAGATTTTTTTTGCAATCACTCGAAAAAAATAAAGGGCTACAGTGGACATCTGTATTTTTTTTAAACTTACATTTTATTGGATTTACAAATTATAAATGGGGAGGGGGAGGTGGTACAGAAAACAAAAGAGGGAAAGGTGGTGGGTGGGGAGGGAAATGATTTCCATTTGGTATTTTATTGACAAACATGCTACCGTCCAGCTATCAAGTTTGATGTTGTTCCCAGTAAGCCACCCATAGATCTCAGATTATCAGGAATTTGTGGTATCTGTCTTCAATTAAGATAGAGAGTTTTTCCATGGTCATTATGTAGTTTACCTTGTCTATGACTACTGTGATAGCCGGTGTGTCAGTCTGTTTCCAGTGTCTTGCTTGCTGCTTTGGCTGCCGATAGAATCTGAGTTATCAAAAATCTATATACCTTTCCAAATCCTCCACCAGCCTCTGTATTTGCACGGTTTCCATGTTCCATGGTAAATCTAATCCCATTACTTTTTAAATTACTCTTCTGAACTTACCCCAGAATAATACATTCTTGGGGCATGACCACCAAATATGTTTAAAGGTGCCTGTTTGGCCACAGATTCTGACATAGCCGCAGGGGTCTACCATTTATGTAGAATTTTGAGATTGATTTCTCTTAACTGCTGAGCATCTAGATGTTCTGGCTATTCTGTCGTAGATGTCTTTCCATTCTCTATCTTCCAGGGGAAGCTTTCTCCCACTCAAATAAATGTGTATTTGTTTGTTCTTTGGTTTGTAATAATAGAATTTGGTATAGTTGAGCAATTTACCTTTATGGAATTCTCTAGTCATGTATAGGTTCTCAAAACTGGTTAGAGGCCTATTGCACTTCCTTTTGTCTGGATCAAGGAGACGTAGTGTCTAAGGCCGTGCTTATAGTGTAGGCGACGGTGATGCGCCCGATGATGTCACCCATCGCCGTCGCCACCAGCCAAAGTTGTCATTTGATTTGAAGTGACTGTCGCCAGTGACGTCACCAAAGGGGGCGGGTCGCAGTCTCTGATTGGTTTAGAGACAGTCACATGTGGCGACTGTCCCATAAAAATCAAATTGACCCGGCTTCCAAATTTTGAGACGCGACGTCGCTCCGCCGCCATCGCACTTACTATAAGCGGTGGCAATGGAGCCAATTGATTTGTTTTGGAGCACCGTCGCTTGCCGTCGCCGTCGCAAGGCACTATAAGCGCAGCCTTAGCTGTACATAGATGTAAGTGTGTGTTTGGTAGGTCAAACTATTCACTTAATTCTAGAAATGTCTTAGTTTTATCTGCCTTCTGTGAGAGTTGTTAGTCTTTTCCCTTCCCAAATCGTGTATCCATTTGAGTGGTAGGCTGGGGCAAAGTAAGGATTAGATCTAATTCGTGTCAGAGGCGAGAGGATAGACAAGACACATTTGTGTCTACAATCCTTGTCCCATATTTTAAGGGAATGTGCTATAACTGGTTGGCTCATGGTTTGTAAATTCCTGTGCTCTTTTTTAGCCACAGAAGAGAAGCCATGTCTGTGAACTGCGCCTCTGATCTTCTGTGTCTACCCAGGGTTTGGTGTCTGTCTTCGCTGACCAGTATATTAATGGTCTCAGTCTGGCTGCTTCATAATATTTTATCAGATCCGGTTGAGCCAGCACCTTAGGGTTGGTGATAATATCATTGTTTTTTTCTTGATTCTAAGTTTTCTCTCTTTCCAAATAAAATGCGTTATTTCTTTCTAAATGCCTCTAATTTCTTTTAGTGGTACCATTACCGGCAAGACCTGGAACAAGTACAACAACCTAGGGAGCACATTAATTTTTACTGATGTTATTCTCCCTGACCATGAAATCTGATATCCGTTCCATAACTTTGTCTTTTTTTTTAAATGTCAAAAGTCCAGGGAAGTTTGCCTCGTATAGACCTCCATATGTTTTAGTGACATATACTCCCAAGTATTTTAGCTTATCTAGTTTCCATTTAAATGGGATTTTTTTTTAATCTCTGCCTCTTCCTCTGTTATTATATATAAGCCTAACTCTTCCGATTGTGGCCTGTTTGCCCTTGTGAGAGGCCTGCAGTCAAAAGGGGAATCCCCAGCAGTATCTAATCCCATTGTTTCTCACTAGACTCATAATTTCCCTGAGTTCTCTCCTTTTTGCCAACGTTGATGGAGCTAAATCTGTGAAGATCTGTATTTCCGAATCCTCAAAATGAATCTTGTCTAGGTTTCCTGGTTTTGTTAATAATCTCTTCCTTAACCTGAAAATAATAGAGCCTTGTTATTCTAGGCGCAAAGTTAATATTTCCTGTCTTGTCTTTGAATACTTTCTGGGCAAGATACCCATCTATCTGAACAAGCTTCTCACCCCTAGCACATGCAGCACTTATCATCTGAGATCTGACTCCAAAAGACTGTTCATGGTCCCAAGGTTAAGCAAATTATCAGGAAATTATGGTCCATGGTGACCAACACATTACCGATGCCTCTGGCGCCTGGTTTGATGCATAGGAAATCCATACAGACCAGGTCCATGGGACTCGAGCTCTTCAGGTGAGCCATTGGTGTGGCTCTGGTGGGGAGGGTCTTGCACTGGATGCATTGTGAGCACCGGCAACAGTGCCGTTCTACTGACTCTCCCATCCGTGGCCAGAAGAACCGATCTCGTATCAACCTGAAGATCTTATCCTCACCAAGATTGCCATGTTCATCATGTAGTGATCTGTGGACCATATGCTGCAGGTTCCTGGGTAGAACCAGTTGTCTTCTATCCAGGTGGTTATGGTATTGAACCACCCGATAGAGTAAACCCTTGTCGATTTCAAATTTGTCCATTTCCCGCATTAGTATTGTGACTGTGTCGCTGGGAGCACGTTTCATCAGGGAGAGCTTGTTTTGCTGGTTGGATAGCTCCAGCCACTGGATCCATATTAAGGTACTGCACCAGATCTTTCCAGGTGATCATTTTGTCTGGGGTGATATTCATCCCCTCTTGGTCACAGTAGGTGGCGGGAATGGCTTTTGATTGGCATCCCAAGGAATCCGCTACATCAGTTCTGAGAAGGCCACCTTATCTCCCACAATAGCTGCCGTGTTGCACATAGCTTGCATCCCTGGCCCAGGGATCTCCTCCCAGAGGTCATCATCCGGGGTGGTACCCAGCGCTGGTCTTGGGATAGAGCATCAGCTCCATTGTTCAGGGGCCCGGGTTTATATTTCAGTGTAAACCAGTAATTGAAAAGGGCCACTAGCCATCTGTGGTCGGCGGTATCCAGTTTGGCGGATGTCAATATGTACGTTAACGGATTGTTGTCCGTACACACTTTGAAGGGGACTCCATACAGATAGTCATGGAGTTTGTCCACGATTGCCCACTTGAGAGCAAGGAATTCCAACTTGTGGATGGGATAATTCTGCTTGCTGGGGGTTAAAATGCAACTGATGTAGGCCACCGGTCAAGAAGACAGCCGGGTACTTCTGGTGTAAGACTGCATCTAGGCCATTGAAGCTCGCATCCACATGGAGGATGTAGGGCTGCTTGGGATCGGCATAAGCGAGAACGGGTGCCTCCATCAAGCTTTTCTTCAGGCTGATGAATGCCTTTTCACAGGCGTCCATCCACTTGTCGTCAAACGGCATTCGCGCTGATGTAGCCTTCCGCCCTGTCTCCTCAGGGTATATCTTGAGAAGGTTGTTGATGACCTTTGCTTTGCTTGAATACCCCTCCACGAAGCGGCGATATTATCTGCAGAATCCTAGGAAGGAACGTAGCTCCATGACATTTTCTGGTCTTGGCCAGTTCACCATGGATTCAACTTTGGCGGGGTCGGTAGTTATCCCATCCACGGACACTATGTGTCCCACGTAGGTCACTGAGGTGCGGCAGAATCGACATTTGTCCAAGGACAGCTTCAAGCCTTCTTGACCCAACCGATCTAACACTTTCAGTAGCCATTCTTCATGTTCCTCCAGAGTCTTGCTGAAGACAATGATATCATCCAGGTAGACTAAGCATTCCCATGGGTTCATGTCGCCGATGGTTTTCCTCATCAAACGCTGGAATGTTGCGGAGGCACCACAAATGCCTTGGGGCAAGCGGCTGAATTGGTAGAAGCCAAGGGGACATACAAATGCTGTCTTCACTTGGTCTTCTGCACTCATTGGTACCTGGTAGTACCCAGATCTGAAGTCCAGTACACTGAACCAGTGGCTTCCCGACAATGCATTGAGAATGTCTTCAATTCATGGAAGGGTGTATTGGTCAGGCACGGTACGGTTGTTCAGGGTTTGATTGTCGACACACAATCGGACAGACCCATTCTTCTTCTGCACCACTGCATTGGTGATGCGTAGGGGCTATAGGATTCTGTTAAAATGCCCGCCGTCTCCATCTCTTGTAAGACATTTCTCACGTCCTCCACATCTCGAGGAGTGATGAGACGGGACTGTTCCCGAAAGGGAGTGACATCACTTAACCGGATGGTGTGTTGGGCGTTTTGGCTGCAGCCCACATCCATTTAGCTTGTGGAGAATACTTCCCTTCGCTCTTCCAACTTGGCCGTTAGATGATCCTTCTACTCGGCAGGCAGGGGGGATTCCCTGAAGTCAAATGCCAGCTCAGCTGGTTGATCTGGAATGGCAGTGGCGTTCACTTGAGTTGCCATCGTCTTGATGGGGGTAATTGGGTATATTCTGCCCAACAGTTGTCCTTGGTTGAGGGGCATGGGGTAAGGGGAGGTTTTGGATAAACACCTTGACCTTCCCTGGTAGTTCGGACTTCCATTCTCAGATCTTGGGCACAAGCTGGTAACCTCGATTGGCATCGTCCTCTGGTGTACTCTCCAGAGAGAAGAGATGATCGGCCTCGTCTCGGCCTGGATAGTAACATGCAGCGTACATAACCTCCCCCTGGTGGAATCTTGGTCAACCCAATGGTGTGATTGAATAAGTCACCATATCCTTCTTCAGCCGAGATCCGACAGCACTCTTCCTTCAGGATTGGCTAGATTTGTAGAGCCGAAAGGGGTAGTTGGCCAGCCTCTTGCAGGTATGCTCTGATCACCGCCCACATCATGTTGGTTCCCAGTATGATCGGGGAGCTTGGGTACTCTCGAGGCTCGGGGCATATCAGAGCCTCCACATCCATGGTGTGAGACTTGCCAGTGTTCAGCTGTGGTATTTCCAGCCGAACCTTCACCACGCCTCATTGCTGAGTCCCCAGCTTCATCTTGTCCGCCGACTGCAATTGTCACTTTTGACCCGGTGTCTAGCAAAGCTGATGCATAAATGCTGTCCACAAGGACGGGTATGATGGCGGATGGTCCCACGTGACTGTAAGCATCCAATGGGGATGTTTCATCAGGGCTTGGCGTGGGTGTGCTCTCTGAAGATGAGGAGGAGGTTACTGCAGACTGGACCTTGCAGATCATGGCCTTAAGGTGGAATGTTCGGACTTTTCTTGGCTCCGGACAGTTCTTAGAGAAGTTGCCCTTTTGGCCACAATTGTTGCAGATTGTGTCACTCTGATTCCCCTCGGCCCTGGAGGCAGGAGATTCTCTCTTAGGTGACCTGGATTTGGCAGTAGGCAACTTGGGAGCAGCCTCCTTAGCCTTTGAGATCGACGTCCCTTTGAGCTCATCCTTGCGATACCCCTTGGCGGAAGTACAGTAGTAGGCTTTTCCCTTTTTGCAGAGTCACTAGATGGTTTGGACAAATGAAGTCGTAGGATACTCTCATGGGCTTGTACTCTATCCATCAAGTCTTCAAGCTTAGAGACTGGTCCTGTGAGAGGGTGCAACTGACATGTATAGCAACTGGGTGTATGGGTAATGCTTCCCGCAGAAGTTGCTGGATTCTCAGACCGTCGGCCTGGGAGGCTGGGATGATCTTCTTCACCAAAAGCTATAGGACCAACTGGATCCGATGAAGGAACTCCGACACATCTTCTCCCTCGGCTTCCGTGAGGGCGTAGAACCGGGCCAGCAGAGAGATGACATCATCTGGTACGCCATAGGTCTTGGTTAGAGCATGTTTTAGCGCTTGTGCATCAGTGTTGGGGTGACGTTCATTGTAGAACTGTACCGGAGGGCAGCCGGAGGCCGCAGGCACTTGATGATTCGCTGCCGATTTACAAAGTCGGAGCAGGTCCACTCAGGGAGTACTTGCCCCGCATGATCCTTACATTCTTCGAACTCTGCCTCGCCAAGTGGCATAGGCCAAGGTCCCCAAGAAAGCCTTGAGCTTACGGTATTGGTGAGTCTGGGATGACTGGGTAAGGGCATCCACCAGTTGAGGTAAAGTTACCCCCAATGCTGAAATTCCATGGGGACAGGTGCTGGTGAGATTCTGGCCCTGGGCTACAGGTGAGTCTTAGACTGGCCCGGTGCTCTCTGGGGGTGTAGTATGGTTGCAGGGCCTTGGTTCAGAGGGGTGCTTCTAGCAGGGTCCCGGGACTGAAGGTCACCCTGGGTAGGAGTGGTTCTGAATAAAGGAGCGAGCATCCCATGAGCAGGGCATCATACTGCCCAAGGGTGAAAGACGGACACGGAATTTCCGCTGGATAGGGTACTTTAGACGAGAGTAGGGGACTGGAAGTTCCCATGGGCAAGGACAGTTCCGGAAAAAATCCCGGGCAGCCCGGGGACAGGGCTCCCAGAAAGGGTAAGGTTCCGGGAGTGTTGTCTTTCCTCACCTCGTGGCTGGTCGCCATGATGTACCAGCAGAAAGTGGGATCCCATTTTTGCCCTATTTGTTGGACGAGGGGCCTGAGTCGGTCAACGACTTCTCGAGGGGTGATGCCAGAGGGCACGTCCCCCACCGCAACCACTTGGCGCAATACATCACTGCGCATGCGCGTACATAGTAAAGATGGTGGCGCCCTCAGTGGAGCTCCGGCAACCGGATCACCAACCCTGTACCTCCCCGGCACTCTCAGGGTGCCCTCGAAACACCAAAGTGCGCTCTCCACATTTGCCGGCAGTTGCCCCAGCCTCCGGTACCAGCCGCAGCCGCACTGGAAGGTAAAGGGACAGAAGGGGGACCAGGGGGACCCAGGCTATACAAGATAAAATCTTATTTGCCTTTGAACTTAGTTAGAGTGCTGATCGACCCACTAACTTGTATTGTGTTACTTAAGCAATTTTGTTCTACTATAGTAATGTACTGTATGTATTTATAATTTTATATACAGTTTAAAGCACCAACAGTCTTCGTAACTGTAGTAGATGTGAGCATGAGGTTTTTAAAACAGGAGGCATTTTTAAGGGTAAATCAAAATAGGCTTTTATTAGCTGGGACCTTTAAAACATACACAGCTTTTGCCTTGACCTTCTGGAGATTCCCCATTCCTTGGATAAATCCGCCAGTTACTCTTGGCAGCTGGGCATCTCGGCCCCCTTCTGATGTCGTAGGGTCTTCTGTGGACGGGTCTGCAATTCCCTTTATTTTTCTTCCTCTTTGTCAGGATCCTTGCTCCGTGACGCACTCGGTGCACCCCAACCCGTGATCGGGTCCCCAGCTCCTCCCGTCAACCGTGACGCTCCTCGTCCTCCTCCTGTGACCAGCCGCCATGCTATTGGCGTGCGCGCATCTCACGCAGAGGTAAATACACTTCCCTCTGGTCCTGCCTCCAGACTCCGCCCACGCGGTGACGTAATCGGCGGTCAGCGCGCACACACAGTGTACGGTCAGCGTGCACAAGTTGCGTCATCTGGCATCATCAGGTATTCTTCCCACACCCGTCTCCTGCACCCAAACTACCAATCACGGCCAGCCTTACTGATGCACCTCCTCCTTTCTGCAACCTTACTAGTATGTCTCTCCTATATATGCTCAGCTGGCCCACTGGCAAATCAGCTGAGCATAAACCTTCCTATGTGCGAAGTGTTCACTACTACCCTTGCCTCCACAGTCTTGTCTTGTACGGTTCCTAGCTTCTCTGTTCCTGACCCCGGCTATTCTTCTAGACTCCACACTTCTACGCTCCTGACCCTGGCTACCAATGACGATCCGCACCTCTCCAATCCAGACCTCGGCAAAGTACCATGATGATCGGCACCTCTCCAATCCAGACCACAGCTAAAGTACCTGTACTTCTCCAACCCCGACCTTGGCAATTACCTCTGGCTATCCATACCTCTCCAACACCGATCAGCTAGACGCACCCATGCAGCTGTGGGTTGGTGTTTATATATATATCCCCACCTCTGCCTAGCGATCACGCCTTGTTTGTGGTGAGCACTCCATTACACTCTGTACTTTGGAAGATTCTAGCACATCATGGATACTGAGGTCCCCTTTTTTGCTTGAAACTTCTTTAGTTTCACTGCACCCACCATGCTTTTCTTGAAGTTGCAGTAGTAGGCGGCAATATTCAGCGTTCAGCTGGGCTTGTCTTTGCTGTCAACGTTCATATAGGGTCATGACTCTTCCGCGTGTCAAGTGACCAGGCACCTACCAAACCATATAAGAGACATCATCATCATCATCATTACTGAAGTCACACTTTTGTGTGGTCGGGGTCATTACAGACAAAACACATTTTGCCCTCCATTTTAGCACTTTCAGGTGTTTTCTTCACACTGACCTGGGAGGCGTTATTGCGTCAATATTCCCTGTATATAAAAGAACCACAGCTGGTAGTCATACAGATGTGGCAGACTTCACTTATAGAGTTCGTAGCTCTCGCATGCGTCTCTGTAGACTTTTATTTTTTCTGATCGGCCATTTTAAAAACCTATGTTTTTTTGTTTTTGTTTTGCCTTTTGCACACGTTATGGAGTAGGCGATTTTTTTCCACAGAAACAGTACCTTGTGTGGGTTACCATCTGCAACACTCCCCCTGTCCGACTTTGGCATTTGCGGCTTTATCCAGCGCACTGTAGTTTTTATGCCTCAATCTGTAGCTCTTTATTTCTAGTCACCTCTGAACATGGTTCTCCTGTTGCTCAACTGTTGTAAACAATTGTCCTGGAACAGGATTGCTTATTTTCTGTGTACCTTTGCAGCTCTCAGGCTACCAGCTTTCCCTAGTTAAGTTACATGCTTTCCCCTGTTCTGAAACAACCAGTGCTTGTGTATATTGCAACATTAATGTTACAAGTAATCCCCTTTACACAGCCACTAGTCAGTTGCGCTTGCTACCTCCCAATGCTCACAGTTGAGATGGTTTAGCCCTCTCCCCCTGCCCTTTTCGGGTATTGTTATGCTCCAGCTTGTTCCTGTGCTCTCCCTTTTCAACAAGCAGCCAAAGTGAGTAGACACATCTTCCACTGCTCCCTCAGAAAATAAATCCCTTTTACCTTCCCCTCAGAGAAACACTTCGCCATAACAGAACAATTTCCTCTCCAGACAAGAGAAATTTGCTATCAATATCCACATAGAAGAACTTTTATGTTTCTGTTAACTCCTCTCAATAAAGTTTGAAGAAAATAGAAGGACTTTGTGTGCTTTAAAAGGGGACGAGTTAAACTACATGGACTTACTCACATGCTACAAGTGAGCCTGGGTCCAGAATAACAATAGCACAAACATTTTCCTTGATGGTCTCTGGGGCCCCTTTTAAATCCAAGGGCTACCTCTCATCCCACTTTTTACACCATATTTAGTAGATGTGTGCAGAGGTGTTTAAAACAGGAGGCGTTTTTAAGGGCAAATCAAAATAGGCTTTTATTAGCCGGAAACTTAAAAAGATAAACAACAGGGGATCACTAAAACAGGTGTAGCCAGGTCCCCCTTGGTGCTTCTTTACCTCATTGCAGCTGTGGGGAAGGGGTGAGGCTGCCCGGCTGCGGGAGTTAGCTGCTTGCTGCCGGTGGCGTGTGGGCGATCAGCGACACTGCGGCGGCTGCGTGCAGGCAGGGAGAGGGAGCTCCGTTGCTCCTGAGTTCCGCGTCGGGCATCCAGGCAGGGCGCGGCAATCTTCTATATTGCTCCACAGGGGAACTACATCTCCCAGGATCCCATGGGGTGGCGCGGCTTAGCCAATAGGGCTGCGGCATTCACGTGAGGGGAGAGAGGCAGTTTGGTGCAAAAGGAGCTTGCGATGGCAGTCGGAGAAGGGATGCAGAAGGGTAAGGTACTATATGGGGGCAAGTGGCTCCCATACTAGGCCAGAAACACCCTTTAGGCCCCAGCTAGGCCCTGACTCATATCAGATTGTGGCTGCTACAGGGAATGAAACAGACAAAATCCCAGCAAGCTCTTTTTGGGAACCCCAGAGAATGCCCATAGCTAGGGACATTTCCCCAGTAGCTGCCTATAGATAGCATATAGTGCCAGTGAAGACACCACACGGTGACCTGTGGCTTGTGGTCTGGGACCAGACCACCACCATATTATCAGATACTCTTAAAAGGTGAGACCCTCCAGCGTGAGTTAATCCCACGCAGAGGTGGACACCTTCGCAGACAACGACGTAGCTGGATCAGCGGATCCCTGTTGCTAATCGGCTGCACTGAGTACTGGAGTACCACAGGTACCTCAACAAAGTGCACCAACGGTTCACAGGTAGCGCTACAATACAGACTTTTGGGTGGGCCTTGACATTGGGAAAAAGGACATCAGGGTATTGGTGCCAAGTACCCTTTGTACTGTGGGGACACTCATTTGGTGTATTGGGTTTACTGTGTGGTACAGGTTGATGTTATAGGAAAAACGGGAGTGAAGGTAGAGCACTGCAATGGCAAAAAGGGCTGGAGGCAAAAAATGGATGAAAATAAACAATTTATTGGGCATGTATGCCATATGGACTGACACACACAATTTAAAAAAACTCTGACGCGTTTCCCGCCGTGGAGGCGCTTTATCAAAGAGTACTAGTGTTCATTCAATGCCTGGTAATATAGTAGTCTGATGTGAGTGCACATCCTCTAAACATTTGATTTCAATTAGGTAATCAAGAAATCAAAAAAATATCAGTGATTAAACAGCAAGAATATAAAGTTATAGGGCAATAAGTTACATCAACACAGCTGATCACTAACCAGGCTTGAATGGACAATGTTTAAAAACACAAAACATAAACAGAATATGAATTAAAAAACAAACGAAAACATACACTATGAATGTCTAATTCAAAAGAAAATTACATCTCATAAATGAAATCAAAAAACAGAAAGAAAAAAGATCTATGAATGATAAATAATAGTGATAAAAACTAATGAAAAATAAATAATCATAAATATAAATAAATAATAAATTAAAAAGGGGAAGAAAATATAAATATGAAAAAATAATAAATAAAAGTGTATTTAAACAAACGTATTTAAACAAACAACGTTTTATAGATGATCTTATTTTCATTTGGGAGGGTGATGTCACTTCACTTATATCTTTTATTAACACTTTGAATAATAATGTTTATAATTTAAATTTCACTTATACGTATAATCACCATCACATTCACTATTTAGATCTATATTTATATATTGATATTCATTTATCCATTCAATCTGATATTTATCGTAAGTCCAATTCTCGGAACACTTTTTTACGTGCCAACAGCTGTCACCCAAGGGCCCTTATTAAAGGAATCCCCAAAGGTCAACTTATTCGTCTTCGACGTAATTGTTCGAATGATGAAAATTATGATGTACGTGTTAAAGATTTGTTTAATTGTTTTGTACAACGTGGCTATAATCCAGATGATTTATGTAAAACCATACAGGAGGTCTCCACTGTCAATAGATCAGATTTGTTTCACCGCTCAAAGAAGGGTCCAAGGTTTAATGATACACCACTGTTTATCACCTCATTTAGTGCCCAGGCTGAACAGGTTAAATACATCTTAAAGAAACATTGGTCAATACTATCTCTGGACCCTATTCTGCAACCATATATAACTTCAGGTCCAAATGTAGTATATAGGAAAGCTAAGACGTTAGCGAATTCCTTATCCCCAAGTCTGTTCTCCTTACAAAATAAACAGATGAATGTACTTAGTAATGGTTCTTTCCCTTGCAGTAATTGCAAGATTTGCGGTTATATGAAAAAGTCAAGTAGTTTTGTATCCAGTCAAACTGGAAGATCTCATACTATAAGATCATTTATTAATTGCAAATCCATATATATTGTCTACCTCATCACTTGTGGATGTGGTGGCCAATATGTTGGAAGAACCATTAGGAATCTAAAAGTTTGCATTATGGAGCATGTGCGACTGATTTCCAAAGGGAATTTGGACCATCCTGTCCCCAAACATTTCACCAACTGTACCCAAGGAGGATTGAAAAACTTTAGTTTTCAAGGTATTGAGTCTATTTCACCATTGCCCAGAGGGGGTGATAGGATTAAAAAGTTGGATCAACGTGAGGCATTCTGGATCTTTACTTTAAGAACCAGAGTGCCTCACGGTATGAATATTTATTGGGACCTTTCCCACTTTCTGTAGTGGTTAAGGGTTCTGTATTATCGTAATGTTCTATGCTTACCCTAATTCAATTAAATTGTTTATAATCTTTGTAATTGACATATTCTATTCAATGGTGTCTATCTGTTTCATCTATATATGGAGGGTAATATTGGTTTAATAATATATATGATAGTCAACATTTATCTATTTCTCTCCATATAATGAATTATGTCCATGACAATCACATATACCAAGTCTGTGCTTCTTCTTATTAATATAGTTTAAGGTTATTCATTACTTAATTAATATGTATTATATGTGTATATATTTTTTTCATATAGTGAATATTATGTTATTTAATTAATTGAACACTATAGTCAGTTTTGGGTTTGTGATTGCTTTAACATCTTTTTGCATCATTATGTATCTGATTTATCAGTAGGTTTTTTTCAATCTTTTGTGTTTTTATATTGTTGAACTCTTAGTTTAAAGTTTTTTTGTGTATTTTATTGATTTTTTTTGGTAGATATGTTAGTTTGTTCGTTTTTAGAGTATTAATAAAGTTGTTGAAGAAAAAAACATTTTTTTAACTCCCTTCCGCCTCTAGCCCGGTGGGAGCATCAATGCCATGCGTTTCAGGCTGGAAGCGGGCGCACATGAGTGACGTCACCTCAGGGATTTAGCCTATTGGTTAGTAATGAGGTGGTGTCACAGTGTTGCGACGCGTCACTGGTGCGCATGCGCAGTGTGTCTTCACGGACTTTTTGGCGCGAAATGGGGCTTACAAATGCGAGGAGGTATGCATACATGTTACACCTTTATAAACTCCCACGGGACGAAACGCGTTGGTGCGTGGGCTGTGTTTCTGTCCCTGTGTACTTATGGAATAAATTACCCTCAGTTTTAGTCTGGAGTTGTGCCCATCATTTTTCCTATAGGATTTTTCCTTTGGATCCTCTTGCCTGCAGTGCTCCTTTGCTCTCTCTGTTTTTGTAAATTCTAAATATATAAATAAACAATTTATAATGAATAATAAACAATAAATCTATAATCATAAAAAATGCTTAAACTCCCAATCTATATTGATGTCTGAAGGGCACAATGTGTCTAAGGTGTAAATCCAGTACATCTCTTTATCTTTTGGCCGAACTATCAGACCTCTTAAACAAAGGATTATGGAACATGTTCGTGCTATTAAAAAACAAGACCTATCACATCCAGTCTCTAAACATTTTTCTACATGCCCCCAAGGTACCATTAAGATTTTATCTTTTTCTGGTATAGATCACATTAATGCCCCAATACGGGGAGGGGATAGATTAAATATTCTAAACAAAAAGGAGATGTACTGGATTTACACCTTGGACACATTGTGCCCTTCAGGCATCAATATAGATTGGGAGTTTAAGCATTTTTTATGATTATAGATTTATTGTTTATTATTCATTATAAATTGTTTATTTATATATTTAGAATTTACCCTGATCTATTGATTCCATTATTAGATAGCTCTCTAACTTTCTAGTACCCTTGATCAATATATTATAATCTTTGTCTTCTGGTCTAATCTGTTGATAGGAATTGTTAATTTTTGTCAAACATATGGTTATATTTATTTTAACCTTCATATCATTTATGGTGATCTAAATTGATCGTAATTTGTATATTTTATTAACTATATATTTATTATTTTTTTGACATTATCTGTATTATTATATATTTGAGATCTTTAAATTGATTATTATTTATATATTTACATATTGTTTATACACGAAGGTGACATTACCTGTTATATATATTTTCCAAGAAGGTTTTTTTTTAATATTTCACATTTATGTTTATTACTTTATATTTGTATTAGATCACATGTTTACATACACTTTTATTTATTATTTTTTCATATTTATATTTTCTTCCCCTTTTTAATTTATTATTTATTTATATTTATGATTATTTATTTTTCATTAGTTTTTATCACTATTATTTATCATTCATAGCTCTTTTTTCTTTCTGTTTTTTGATTTCATTTATGAGATGTAATTTTCTTTTGAATTAGACATTCATAGTGTATGTTTTCGTTTGTTTTTTAATTCATATTCTGTTTATGTTTTGTGTTTTTAAACATTGTCCATTCAAGCCTGGTTAGTGATCAGCTGTGTTGATGTAACTTATTGCCCTATAGCTTTATATTCTTGCTGTTTAATCACTGACATTTTTTTGATTTCTTGATTACCTAATTGAAATCAAATGTTTAGAGGGTATGCACTCACATCAGACCACTATATTACCAGGCATTGAATGAACACTAGTACTCTTTGATAAAGCGCCTCCATGGCGGGAAACGCGTCAGAGTTTTTTTAAATTGTGTGTGTCAGTCCATATGGCATATATGCCCAATAAATAGTTTATTTTCATTCATTTTTTGCCTCCAGCCCTTTTTGCCATTGCAGTGCTCTACCTTCACTCCCGTTTTTCCTATAACATCAACCTGTACCACACAGTAACCCAAATACACCAAATGAGTGTCCCCACAGTACAAAGGGTACTTGGCACCAATACCCTGATGTCCTTTTTCCCAATGTCAAAGCCCACCCAAAAGTCTGTATGGTAGCGCTACCTGTGAACCGTTGGTGCTCTTTGTTGAGGTACCTGTGGTACTCCAGTACTCAGTGCAGCCGATTAGCAACAGGGATCCGCTGATCCAGCTACGTCGTTGTCCGCGAAGGCGTCCATCTCTGCGTGGGGTTAACTCAGACCACTATATTACCAGGCTTTGATAAAGCACCTCCATGGCGGGAAACGCGTCAGAGTTTTTTTAAATTGTGTGTGTCAGTCCATATGGCATATATGCACAATAAATAGTTTATTTTCATTCATTTTTTGCCTCCAGCCCTTTTTGCCATTGCAGTGCTCTACCTTCACTCCCATTTTTCCTAATCTATTATTGGTATGGTAGCACACCTATCCGGTTTCATATCACAGCTGTTCCATCACGAGGGTTTCCTCCAGAGCTACATAGCGGTTCCTGTGTAGCCGGCGCAGGGTCGGGACTCCTTCCATCCACCTGCACACCAACGGGAGAAAAGATCTGACGGAGACGACCATCGCGGAGGTGTGGACGTCAGCCTGCTACCCTTCCGCACCCACCCCCTGCACGATATCTGGTAACATTGACATGGGAAAATTTGCAGGCACCCGGTGAGACAGCTGAAGGCTCTGGTTGCAGGTCTCTACCCTTACCTTGGTTCGGGCATCCCGGGTTGCCATCCCTGCGGTCCGAGGTGGGAGGTTCGACTCCCTCGGATACAACTCCGAGGTGGGAAATTTGGCTCCCTCGGTCACAGTGCCGAGGTGGGAGGTCGGCTCCCTCGGATACAGCTCATTCAGGGGAGATTTCCAGCAAGGAGGCTTGAGGGCCATCCCGACGGAGTGCAGGTGAGGTGGTGGCTGCACCGACTTTGCACCTTCATTGGCTATGCAGGATGAGCCAATTGTTTATTTTTAATACGTACCGGTATACTTTCAATTGACTGATTATATTCCACTGGCATCGCAGTATTGCAGCATCAGTGTGAGGGCTTCTCTCCCATTTTTTTCTCAGGTTGATGTTATATATGTGTTCAGTAAAACCCCTTATTACATACTTGTGGTGTGATTACTGTTCGTATTGGTTCCTGTGCGGGGATCATCCCACTTCGCTGGGATCCCTCACAGGTGGAGGCGCTGCACCAAGGCCGACAATTGACACCCCAAGCTCCCAGGGGCGGAGGCTCAGGTCTTCTGGTAGCCAGACACGTAGACGGCAGTACCGGTAGTGCCTTTAGTCAGCGGGAAAAAGGGCTACACAGGGATAAAGGAAAACAAATACACCTAACTCCTACATGGAGCACTAACCTGGAGCGTGACATCACGCTCGCCTGTCGCAGAGGAGATTTGTGGCCTAGGGGGAGACGCGACGGGGAGGCGTGACAGAGACGTGGTGGAAGCGTGTTCATGACGTCACAGAGCTGGTTCACCCTCATTGGCTGATCTGCTCACGTGACCTGGCCGTTGCGCAAAAAAATCTGATGATTTTGTGTGCTTGGCAATCGCATGCACGGTCGTGCTTTGTCGCACTTGTGGTCGCACGCTCTATGGCCTACCTCATAGAAGCACACTCATTTGTTCATGCCACGCAAATTAAGCATGGACGTGGCCTTAGGCTGCAGTCAAGCAGGCTTTTAAAGTCTGTTAATAAGCCAGGTGCAAGATGGTTAATTGCCTCATGCTGAGATTAACCAGGTCCCCACCGCACTCAACAGCTAGAGACAGGCTTTTCTTGTAAAGCTTTTAGCCAGGAGAAAGACCCTGTCACAGCAGCACTCTACAAAATTACAATACAGGGAGAATAAAGTACAAACAATGGAGCTAAGAGCAGCAAGTACATGATAACAGAGGGCAAAGGAAGACCATGCCTGACGTACTTGCAATCTAAGTAGTATATTGGGAAACTTACAGACACAGTAGAAGCATAAATGCATTTACTGTTTTTATAAGTGCAAGTCAGGGAGGTCAAGTGCATCTGCAGTCAGTAGTTTAAATCATTTCCTGAGATGCTTCTTTTAGTAAGTGAGTTTTCAGCTTGAATTTGAGAATGTGACGAGAGGGTGCTTGATGAATATTGAGTAGAAAAGAACTTTAAAGGTAGAGAGAGATGAGGGGAAAAGTTTAAAAGATGAGCTATCCTTGATTCAAGTGTAAGAGGAAAGTTTATGTGTAGTGAGAGATTAAGGTTGAGATACTGTACATAGAGGTGCAGAGTAGTTATACCCCATACACATAGTGACTAGTCGCTCATCTAGTAGTACAGAACCAAATGTAACACCTTTCCCCTCCCCCCTAAGGGTGCTAACCTGCAGGCTTACAGAAGGCCTGGGCCTCTGCTCAAAGGGATCATGGGGGTGCCTGGTGCAGCGCCTCCACCCATGGGGATCCAGGCGTGGACAAGATGGCTCCTCACGAGAACGTATGAAAATACACAGCAAATAACAAGATACACAATAGTAATAAACAATAACTCTTTACCGCAGGGTCCCCCACAGATACATATAAACCATACAACACAGTATTATCCAACCCCTCCCTCCTATCCCAGGGAGCAGTTATACCCCATACACATTACTACACATACTCACCCCATACACATTACTACACATACACATACACACATTACACATACTAGTCGCTCACCTAATAGTACAGAACCTTAAAGGAAGGCAAGATCATTTTGTAGTTTATACAGAGTAATAAGAAGCCAACTAAGAGATTTCCAGAGGTCAAAAGCAGATTCAACTCTAGAAGAGGCTTTTTGGACAGCGTTACCTTATTCTCTCCCTTGTGAGAATCCCGTGATTTCTTGGAAGTATGAAGACGTGCTTGAGTCTCATGCTCTTTCACCTGGACCATTAAGTCCTCAAAGCTAGGGGGATCCCCTTTGGAGAGGGAGCACCGAAGTATGAGGGCTATAGGATGAGAGGGTAGCAATCCCCTCAGGAGCTGTTTGAGCCGATATCCATCCACAACGGTTAAGGAAATGACCTTGCACGAAAGTAGAGTCCAAAATGCTTATTGTAGACGACGGACAAATGCAGACAGTTCCTCCCCTTCCTTCTGTTGGAGAGCATAGAATTTAGTCAAGAGTTCAATTTCATCATCCTCAGTACCATAGGCTTTATTTAGTACCTCGACCAGAGCCTGTGCGGTGGCGTCCGCAGACTGCTCGTGGTATATCCTTACCATATTGGCAGCTGAGGGCCGTAGGCATTCAACTATCCGCTGTCTCTTTACAGCCTCGGAGCAAGACCATTCATCCAGTACTTGCAGGGTATGGTCTTTCCAGTCCCCAAACTCTTCTTCCCTGGAGGGTGTTGGCAACACCCCACAGAAAGCCTTTAATTTCCGATAGTGATGAGCCCGCGATGACTGCACTAGATTATCAGACGGTTGCTTTAGTAATTCTGTGAGCTCCGATTGTCCCAACAAGCTGCCGCTTTGACTACCCAGCCTGCGTCCCTTAGGTAACTGTGAACTAGCTTCACCATCACTGTTTATGGGGCTTGGCTCCTCTGTTTTCACTATTATTTCCGGGTATACGAAGGGATACACTTCATGCCTGGCTCCATTAATGTACAGGACCCCAGGGCTCTCATCCTCCCGTAATTCATGGTCGACCGTGACTAGGATCGTACTCCATGCTGGGTCAGTATCTGGTTCTCTGCCTAGGACCTGTGCGCCATGTAACCCCAGGAACTGATTCTGGACTAAGCACAAATCATAGGAAAGCATTTTGGTTGGAACGTGGGCGATGGCAACCACATGACGAGGAGATACCTGGCGGTTCAGGGCCCACTGGAGGATCCTCTACCCTAATGGTAAGGACATGGTTACCTCTAAATTTATTGTGCATCCCCAAGTCTGAATCTCAGCAGCACCTCCAATTGTAACACCTTTCCCCCCCCCTAAGGGTGCTAACCTGCGGGCTTACAGAAGGCCTGGGCCTCTGCTCAAAGTGATCATGGGGGTGCATGGTGCAGCGCCTCCACCCATGGGGATGCAGGCGCGGACGGGATGGCTCCTCACGAGAACGTATGAAAATACACAGTAAGTCTTGCTACATCTGTATGTCAAAGTACCATATTCCATTCAGGGTCACCCTTAACATGTACCAAAACGACATCCAGTAAAACCTTTAACCACCCATGCTTATTAATGTATTAACCCCATTATTCCCATTAAAAAAACCTATGGAATCCAATAAGAAACTCATTGTTCCTAAAATAATCTGAAATGTAAAGACTTAGATCTTTTAGCTATGTAGGTGTAGCTTACGACTTTACCTAATTGTCAAGACAAGGATGTGTTAGGAATCTGATTTCTCAGTGCCGTCCGTGCAACACACAGTCTATCCTCAGGGAGACTCAGGGCGCGCAGCGCAACCTCCACTTACCTGCCTCCACAGGCCGTCAGCTCCTCCGTCGCCGCAGGGTCCTTCCCCTCGGCGGTTCCGCCGCTCCTCCTCCTTCTCAGTGGCAGGCGCGGGTCCTCTGTCCCGTGCGCACACGTGTGTCCTCCTCCAATGCTGGTCGCGTGCACACGCAGCTTACAGAGCGCGCCCAGCATCCACTCTTCTACTTCCACTCCTGTTGTGAGGCTCCACCCCTGTACACCGCACGGGTGTAATCAGAGTGCTACCAGTGCTCACCTGGGTTGTATCAGCCACACCTATCCTGAGAGGCTTCCTGCAGTCCTCCTGACCCTCCCCCATCCCTGATTGGTCAGCCCAGCCTTATCTAGCATCTCTGAGCCCTCACTCATCGCTCAACATAGTCTCTGTATGGAAGTGTTTGGTCTCTCGGTTACTACAGGTTTGACACGGCTCGTACGACTACCCCCTTTGGCTCTCGACTTCGGCTCTCCTTGTACTACGTATACTCTGCATCCCACTGTCACGGCTTGGACTTCAACCTTCCTCATCTCTAAGCTCCCTGACCTCGGCAAGGCAATCACTATTCTACTCCTATACCCGGTACCGGCAAGTATTGTCTACTTTACTTACATGTGGCCTGGCAACGCTTAATACCAGACTCCGGACACGCTCCCTTTGCTGCGTTGCGTGTATTCCTACCTCCCCCTTCAGCACAGGGGACGGGTCTGGTCTGCGGGCAGCACCGGCGTAACAGGATGGTGTCCAATATACTGTTCCTCAGGTATTTGTTTTTGTGACCTAAATCACCCTGCCCACACCCATGCCCAATAGTACTGCACTGCACCTTGTCCACCCAATGTAAAGACTCTTTGGCTCCTTTCTAGGCATATGGGGCCATATTTAATAAACAGCCTGCCATAAGCCACTTTATAGCCCATTCAAGTCAATAAGTTGTAAAGTGTCTTCTGGCAGATTGCTAAATATGGCCCAAAATGTCAAAGCCCATAAGTCCCTGTGTTTTAATAAAAGTTTAAAATATCTATCTATATATATATAGATATATATATCTATTCTTTGCATTCATGTTTATCTTCCTAAACGCATTTTAAACTCTAAGGTGGGAAGCTCTGAATAAAACACATACTCCTGCCTAAGATTAAGTTTGAGTGCTAGAGCTGATAGGCCCACTAACTTGTACTGTGTTCCTACTGCTTTACTTGAAAAGCATTGGAAGGACTGCAAAAATTCCACAACCCTGCTTGGCTGCATTAACCACCACCCCCCCTCCCGCTGAAGAGGCACCCTGCATTATTCAATCCGAGCCTCTCAGCTCTATGCACTACTTCTCTCTAGAGCTTTAAGCCATGTTAAAAAAAAAAGGGATAAAAGCAGCAAGTACAGTAGAGGCAACTCTTATTCTAACAAAAACCAGTGGCAATTCCCCCCAAAAAACAGGAAACACCCAGGTACATTCTGAATACAAGCCTTAAACTTTCCTTAAACTAGCCCCAGCATTCCTGCATTGATTAATGGCCTATCAGATTAACAGCGGGGGTCCCTGGCAGTCCCATTCAAACTGAATGGGACTGCCAGGGATCCCTGCTGTGTTAATCCTATGGGTCGTTAGTCAATGCAGAAATGCCTTAAACGTGCCTCAAACTAGCCCAGAACATACCCAGCACATACCCAGCACATACCCAGAATGTAACCCGGCTAGTTTACGGCAAATGTTAGAATAAACGTTGCCTCTACTGTATATGATAACACAAAGCAAAGGGAGATCATGCCTGACGTACTTGTAATCTAAGTGGTACAGTATATTGGGAAATACAGGGATGTAGGAGTACGTGATACAAAAATATATTGCGCTCAAAAGTGATAAGTGGGTGATAGGTGATATTGTGACCTAGTTTAAATAAACATAACCTGATTGGAAGAAGGTTTTATGCCGCTGTTCTTATAGGATGGCTCAGCACACCAAGCTAATACAGAAACAGAAGAAAAAAACAGCGCAAAAAAACATAGTGTAGTATATTAAAAATCAATTTATGAGGCGCATGCGCGAGGGCTAGAGGAATGGATGCGTGAGAGAAGAGCTCCTTCCCCCTCGACCGAATAAAAGCAAATAAAACGCGCATAAACCAGTGCAAACACTACAAAAAGTGAATAAATACCAATCGGAACCTACAGAGATGCAAGCCAAAGCCAAACCAGGCAAAACCAAGGCCGTTCTCACAACTTATTTCAGTAAGTCCGATACGGCTCGCACCAACAGATCGGGACACTCACCGCCGCATACCGGCTCAGACTCAGAGGAAGATTCAAATATGGGGGAAAACTCGGAACCCGGGTCCACGGAGGCGATGACACGAAGGATCATGAGAGAGTTCTGCAATGAGTTGAAATCATACATGCACACAGAACTCTCTGACCTCCGCAGGGACATTGCTGGAATTGGCGCCAGAACTGATGAGGTAGAAACCCGGCTGGACGCAACTGTAAAAGCGGTCCGCAAAAACGAAAAAGTGACCTCCAGTCTACAGGCACAAATTAATGAGATTGCAATTAAACAAGAGGATGCGGAAAATCGCGACCGGCATAATAACATCAGGGTGAGAGGAGTCCCTGAAGAAATCGCTGACCCTGAAGAGTTCCTCACAAAATGGCTGACGAGCCTGTTCCCTGATAGGCCTGAGGCAGATCTCCATCTAGATCGATGCCACAGAGCCCTCAGGTCCAAGCCCCAGCCGAACGACCCCCCAAGGGACATCATCGCACGGCTGCACTTTTTTAGAATAAAGGAGGCAGTATGCCAAATTGCGCGTGCCAAGGGGTCTGTGGAGTTTGAAGGGATCAAACTCCTAATATTCCAGGATCTCTCACCAACGACCCTGCTCAAACTCAAAGCTCTCACCCCGGCCACCAGGCTCCTCCGGGACAAAGGTATCAGGTACCGTTGGGTGTTCCCCTTCGGCCTCCTGGTACTGAAGAATGGCACGGCACACACCCTGCGCAATCCCGAGGACCAGAACCGGTTCCTGCTGAAGTTGGGCCTGAAAGAACAGACCACTCACCTGCCCGTCGCAGAAGCAGCCTCCCTGGAGCCGAGTGACACGCAACGCAGCAAGTCACGAGATAAGTCCCTCAATTGATGTCCGGCACGATCCAGTTAAGCCTTAAAGCGGAAACACCACTGGACAGTCCGTTTGTCCACAAAAGTTGTCGATAAAGTTGGGATCTTCAAACGTTTGGTTTGGGACGGCAGCCATTTTACTATCCCTGCGGGCCCACTCTGCACACCGAACCATTCGGCAGCCATCTTGGAGGTCCCTCGCAGCACTTCTGTGCAGGGAGGCCCAGAAGGAGGGGGCTCCCTCCACTCCCTGCAAGGGGCCTGCTGGACGGACCTGGCTCCTGCAGATGACTCACCTGCCCCTCGCCTCCTACCCACACACACGCACCCTTCTACCCCCACTTTGCGAGAAGCTAAATCTCCAGAGCCACACAGACACCATCGCAGAGGAGTTCCCGCTGTCCTCGAGAGGGGGGGTCACACCCGAACCCACGCCTGAAGCAAACATATTAAGTCCGGATGGGGGTGGCGGGAGGGGGGTGGATTGTTGCACTGCATGCGGGACACACAGGGAGGGGGCGACGGATCTATGGGCATGTCCACCAGGTCAAAAAGGGGAGAGACTCAGTTCAATATCAACTCCTAACTCCTGTAATAATGCATTTATTATATACTGTATGTAATGACGGAGTGAGGCAGTTGGAGGGAAAGGTAGGAGCTAGAGGTTCTTGACCTTGCCCACTCACCTACCGAAGGCCGCCCTATCACTGAATACTTGAGAGGCCCACAACCGAGACCCCCCTTAGCCTAACTTCCCCCATACGCTAGCTGATTATTCAACAGGATGCCGTCTCGGTAGCCCATACAACCAAAATTAATTTTACCCAACTGGGGTTTCTCTTACCCCAAACTTAATAGTTCAAAGGTTTAAAGGTTACTCATATCACTGTTAGTAATAAAAAAAAAAAAAGAAAAAATGTTACACAAAGTTCACACTGGTTATTTTACCTATAAATGTCGAGGGGGGGGGCCTCCCCCTTCCCTGGCTATCGCCATGAAGCTGACATGGCATGTCCTGTCTTACTCCAGGACACGCCACAAAGTCCTTTGGGAGGAGTATGCCCAGAACAGCAGGGGCAACTGTACAGGATGTGCAGATAATTGCTGGCAATTTGCCCTCCCAAAGGCAAAAGATCCACAGGGGTCTTTGACCCTCACCGGATCTTCACTGTTGTTTTTGTTGTTACTGTTTTTTGTTTCCTTCCCTCTCCCTCCCCTCCCTGCCGGATTGCCGTGACATCTAACTGAAGTCGACAACCATCTCAGTGATTCCCTCGATCCCTAGACACTGGATGTATAGGTACAAAGCACCACACCTCACCACACCCCACAGATGCCAATTACACTAGTCCTCCAAAACACCTTGTCATGGGGTTGATTATTTTGTCCCACAATGTAAAAGGCCTCAACAGCCCGAATAAGAGAAAGGTAGCCTGCACAGATTACCAAAGAAGGCAGGCGGATATTATCCTAGTCCAGGAAACACACTTTAGTTCTAAGAACACACCGAAATACCTTGACAAACACTACCGACAATTTTATACCTCCTCATCTACCAAAAAAAAGCAAGGGGTAGCAATCATCTTTCATAATAAATGCCCATTCCATATAGAGAAAACCCTCAAAGATAAGGAGGGCAGATACCTAATCCTAATAGGCACTATAAATGACCAAACACTTACATTAGCAACATTGTATGCCCCCAATAACCAGGATCCACAATTCTTCACGACCTTTTTCAACAAATTGCATACAGTTGCCCAAGGCCCACTAATCGTAGCAGACGACTTTAACTTAGCTCTAAATCCTAAGCTCGATAGATAGAGCCCAGCACAGCGTTATCCCAAAGCTATTCCAAAGGCCCTGCGCAGGGGTTTAGCAAAAAAACAATTATTAGACATATGGCGGGAACAGCACCCTCATGAAAGGGATTACACCTTCTTCTCACATCCGCACTCAACATATAGCAGAATCGACTACTTCTTTATCTCTAGCAGACTGGTTCAGAAGATCTCCCATACAGGGATCCATGATATTTCATGGTCAGATCACGCAACTATAGAGCTGAGATGCACACAGTTAACCCTAGATAGACCAGGAGCAAATTGGAAACTGAACGAGTCCCTCCTGAAAGACCCGGGATTCTCTCACTTCATCGCTGACAAAATAAAACAATATTTTGAAAACAACACAGGCTCAGTCGATTCTCAGCTATCCCTATGGGAGGCCCACAAAGCGACCCTGAGAGGGATCCTAATTGGACTAGCCTCCAAAACGAAAAAAATAAGAACTGCCAATATCTGATTATTACATTCTAAATTAAAAGAGCTCTCAGATGAACATAAACTCACAATCCCAGTACCCTCAAACAATTGAAAGATGTTCAAATCGAGCTCAATCTGTTGTTAACCTCCCAGGCTGACACTTCACTGAATTGGTCAAAGAGGAAGTTTTTTGACAAAGCAAACAAGCCAGATACTATGCTTGCGAATAAATTAAGACCCAAAACCCCGAACTATAACATTCAGGCCATAAGGAATAAGGCAGGGGTCATTTCAGGTAACCCTAAAGTCATCGTAGAGGAATTAAAAAAATACTACGAAAACCTCTATAATGGAGATAAAATAGCGCATAACACCCAGACAGATAGAGCACAGGGAAATTTCCTCATCAACTCTAACCTAACGAAACTGACGGCAGGGGAGAGAGAGGTCCTGGGCAGAGAGTTTACTTTAGAAGAAGTTTCTCTAGTTATTAATAATCTGAAATCGTCAAAGGCTCCAGGGCCTGACGGCTTTTCGGGCCTATATTATAAAAAATATAGTGAAATATTAGCCCCCTACCTGCTCAAAGTATTTAACACAGTTTTGGCAGGCAGCCCCTTCCCCGAACACATGCTCAAGCGTCAAAATCAATAATCCATAAACCAGGAAAAGACCCCCTAGATTGTAAGAGTTATAGGCCCATCTCAGTCATCAATACGGACATCAAAATCTATGCTAAATTAATTGCCAACCGTTTAAGTCAGATCCTACCTAGACTAATTCACCCAGATCAGGTCGGCTTTGTAAAAGATAGACAAGCGGCCGATAACATCCGACGAATCATCGATCTGATTGAAATAGCTAATTTTAACAAAGTAAAAGTTATGGTGTTAAGTCTAGATGCCGAAAAGGTGTTTGATAGGATTGACTGGGCATATTTGAAGGACACGCTTGGAGCATTTGGTTTCGATAGTCAGCTAATCACAGCCATAATGGCGCTATACGCTGGCCCAACAGCCAGAGTGACCCATCAAGGGTTCCCCTCGGATCCCTTCAAGATTAGAAGTGGCACAAGACAGGGTTGCCCCCTATCCCCCCTGCTCTTCGCCATGTGCATGGAGCCCCTCGCGGCCCAAGTCAGAGCTAACCCGGATATTTCGGGGATCACAATTGGCACCCAAACCCACAAATTAGCCCTATATGCGGACGATGTCCTTATGATTTTGTCCAAACCCCTCACCTCTCTCCCCAATCTCTTCAGCTTGCTGGACACATTTAACAAAATATCAGGGTTCAAAATCAACCAAACGAAATCAGAGGCCTTAAACATCACGATCCCGAAAGCTGAAGAAAAGCTTATATCACTTAACTTTAATTTCCGGTGGCAAATTAATGCGATCAAATATCTAGGGGTCTTCATTACCCGAACTTACAGGGAAATTTACAAAGCTAACTACCCCAAGCTCATCCGAACCCTGACAGAAGATCTAAAGTGCTGGGCAAAATTTAATATCTCTTGGATAGGCAAAATATACAGCACAAAGATGAATTTGGTCCCACGTATCCTATATCTGTTCCAAACACTTCCAGCTCCCCTGCAATTGGCAGAAATTAACAAGTTACAAGCCACCTTATCCAAATTTATATGGGGAGGTAAAAAGGCTTGAATTAGCAAACAAACATTACTGAAACAACCGTCAGAAGGTGGCTTGGCAGTACCTTGCTTGGTTTCATATTACAAAGCGGCCCAATTATGTCAAATCTCTCAATGGCACACAAACCCCGATTCGAAAAGATGGTTAGCGATTGAGAACTTGGCCTGCTCCCCACTGGAGTTGAGCCAAATGATGTGGACCCCCAAAATAGCGAGATTAAAAGCTATACCACAGCCGCTATCCTCAATGACCAATTCACTAGCAGTCTGGGACGCGGTAAAAATCAAATGTTGTCTTACCACCAGGAATACATTGATGACACCCCTTTGGGGGAACAAACACTTTGCTCCAGGCCTTGAGGGCACAAACTTTATAACTTGGAAACATAATCATATCTCAAGACTTAAAGATCTGGAGGGAAGCGACAGCAAAATTATAACTTTTGACCAAATCAGACTAGATACAAAGATCCCGCACTCTGAATTTTTTAGATACCTCCAGATCAGAGCATTTTATAACAAAACAAGCCCACACCCCCCATTGACAATATTTGAACAGCTCTGTCTTAAAGAGACACCAACTAAAGGACTCACATCGCAGATGTATAGAGAAGTGGTCGGTTCAGCACCTAAAGTCACAAGAAAATTAGGATACATGTTAAAATGGGAAGCAGATCTCGGTGAGACTATACTGTAGATGAAGACTCGTGGACACAGATAGCAACATCAGCTGCCAAAAGTTCAATATGTACAACATTGAAGGAGAACGCATATAAAGTCCTGATGAGGTGGTATCTGACCCCACTCAAAATATCAAAATTTTCCAAAGGAATCTCCCCACTGTGCCCTCGACAGTGTGGAGAACCGGCGGATCTGTTTCATATGCTGTGGTCCTGCCCTCGGCTAGCTCCGCTATGGCACACAATAAGAGAATGGCTTGAGAGGATTTTGGGCCTCAAAATTCCATTTGATCCAGGGCTCTTCTTATTGGGCACAGCCCATGGAGGACTCTCAAAATCAGACCTGAAACTTATTGCTCACTTTGCAACTGCAATGAGGTGTGAGATCGCAGCTCTATGGAAACAACGAGAAATCCCTTTAATTCCCAAGATTCGAAACAAAATTTGGTTCGTCTGCCAGATTTAGAAGTTAACAAGTTTAGTTAATGACTCTGGCGATAATTTTCTAAAAGTTTGGTCACCATGGTTGGCACAGTCAGACATCCCTGGGGTAGTAAGATCCACAATTTTGCTTTGATAATGCTTAAGTCCGTTCTCCTATAATGCGGTATCAGCTAGGAACTCCAGAGGGACCCACTGGGTATAATATCCACAGGATCTAGCAGTGAATAAATCACAGCCTAGGCAATTAGGGATTCCTGTACACAACCGATGACTCGGGAAAGATCCACGGCAATCTGGCGTTCCCCTTCCCCCGTACCCCCCCACCCCTCCCCCACCCTTACCTCTCCCTTTTTAGTTATTTAAGTTATTTATTATTTTCTTATGCTCACAGTCAAAATGTTATTGATAAGAAATGTATCACAGTCGCCATACAGATTTATTCTTAAAAATGCATGACACAATTTTTGATCCGGCTCTGTATTATGGCTGTAACTCACTTGTAAAACCAATAAAAATGACAAGTTAAAAAAAAAAAAAAAAAAACAATTTATAAGATAGAAGGTGAGTGTTGCACGTGCATCAAAATAAAAATTACACAGCATAACATGTTAGGTACATGTTACCACTCGGCGGGAACAGCAGATGTAACTGGAACGTCCTTTCTCTGGTCGCTGGTATCCAGGATCGGTAAGTACAACTCTGCTTGAGAAGCCTTCCTGTGCACTGAAGATACTGCAGCCGTCAGTTCAGAAGGGATGATCTCCTGATCAGTTCCGGGTTAGTCCGCGTATGCGTGTGACGTCATCAAGTGGCGTCCCTCTGCCGGTCGCGTCTCACCGCGTCTCACCACACTGGGTAGTATGTCGAGTGAGCAAAAAGTCCCGAACAAGTCCCGAACAAAGCTGGTGCAATAAATTAAAGCCACAATGGGAAGTGAATAAGAAAATAAAGGAACGCGCCCTCTCCTACGCGTTTCGTATCAAAATACTTCTTCAGGGAGATAATGGAGGAAGTTCCGGAGCGGTTCATATACTCTCAGCTCTCATGCGATTGGCCACACTAAATGAACTCAACTCCCCCCCACCTGGAGAGACAAAAGCTCATCCCATAGAGGGTCAAAATCAGAACAGGCAGTCTCTCGCATGGAGATATGAGGGGTTAATTTTTAACACTTAACATTACACAATAACAATTAGTTTTAATAACATATTGCGGCAAGCAGAAAACTCTAAAAATAAAGAGACAAAAAAATTAGTGACATTTCAAATGCATAATAAATACACAGAATGCTGCTACCTAATATTAAATGTTTATTTAAAAATGATATGGTCTAGACTCAGACATTTGGATGTATAGAGAGAAGAGATTTGAATGAGTTAAATGCATAAACAATTAAGTTAAAATTTAGAATGTTCACTGGCACTATTTAGATATGATTGGAGATTAAAATAAAGACCAAACGTCAATCTCCTCATTGAGACCTAGTGGGGACAGAGTCTATAGTTTGTAGATCCACAGACTCTCTTGTTTGGATAATTTTTTATCTCTGTCTCCACCGCGTCTCCCTGACTGGATAATTTGGATACCTATGTATGTCAATAGCGAAGGGTCACAATTATGTTTATATTTAAAGTGTCTGGACACGCTATGTTGTTCAAACCCTATTCTTGGGTGTTCTAGCGTGTTCTAAAATTCTAACTCTTAAGAATCTTTTGGTCCGCCCAACATACTGATACCCACAGGGACATTGTAACAGATAAACCACATATGTTGATTTACAGGATATGCAATCTTTAACAATAAACTTTTCTTTGGTAGTGTTTGATTGGAATGTTTTACGATTTGTATTCAGCATTTTGCAGGCTTTGCACTTTCCACAGCAATAGTTACCGTTGGGTTTACAAGGCATCCATGGAATCTCCAAAGATGTATCTATTGGAGACCCAATATCACTTGGTGCCAGGTAATGTTTTAAGGTCTTAGCCCGACGGTAAATGAAGCTGGGTTTTTGGTGGAGGGAGGGACCCAGAATCGGATCGTTCCATAGAATGTTCCAGTTCTTCTTAATTATTTTTTGAATGCTAGTGCTAACTGAACTAAATTCCGTGATAAATGGTACTTTCAATTTGTCATCTGTATTTTCATTAGTTATTCGTTTTTTCTGAACCAATAAAGAGTCCCTCTCCATTCTTTCAACTTTCTCTAGAGAGCTGAGTAACAGGGCCTTATCATACCCACGTTCAATAAACCTCTCCAAAAGAGAGACCGATTGAGCTTCAAAGTCAATTTGGAGACTACAATTCCGTTTAATACGCATAAACTGACTCAGGGGTATGTTATCAATCCATGATCTTTTATGATTGCTGGATGACAATAAAAAGCTGTTAGTGTCCACTTTTTTGAAAAAAGTTTTGGTGTTAATGTTTTCACCAATTCTAGATACCAGACTGAGATCTAAAAAGTCTATCTGATTCAAGTTAGTCTCAGATGTAAATTTCATATTGAAATCATTATTGTTCAGATAAACCTTAAAGAGCTCCAGAGTATCATCATCACCCTCCCAGATACACAGGACATCATCGATATATCTCTGCCATACAATAACCCTATCCGCAAATGGGTTATTATGCCATATAAAGTTATCTTCCCATACCCCCATGTATATGTTTGCATAACTGGGGGCAAAACGCGTCCCCATGGCTGTGCCACACAACTGTATGTAGAATTGATTCATAAATAGAAAATAGTTGTGTGACAAAATAAAGGTAATGGCATCGATAATAAAATCACAATTTAGTGGGTGGAGTTCTATATCTTTTGCTAATGTCTCCTTAATTGCCCCAATCCCTTTATCATGGGGAATACATGTAAAGGGATTGAACATCGAATGTTGCCCATCTATAGCCATCTTGCCATTTTATTGTTTTAACCAAATTCAAAACGGCAGTGGTATCTTTAATGTATGATGGCAGTATTTTCACATATTTTTGTAGAAAAAAATCTCCATACTGCGACAAATTCGACGTTAATGATCCAATTCCGGAGATTATAGGTCTACCCGGTGGATCGATTGATGTCTTGTGTATTTTAGGAAGGTGATAGTACACCGGTATGGTGGGAAATAAAACATTTAGAAATTGATATTCTGATTTAGTTAACACTGTGGACACAACAGCCTCATCAAGGAGGCCCTGCAGCTCTGAAACAAAGCGTTTAGTTGGATCCTGACTGAGTTTACCATAATTAACTGGATCGTTCAGTATACGCATCGCCTCAGTTTCGTAACTTTCACGGTCTTGGAGAACTACTCCTCCACCTTTATCTGCCTGTCTTATGATCAGATCTTTCCTGTCCTGAAGTTCTTTAAAAGCTAAGTGTTCTTCATAGCTAAGATTGTGTGGTATATCTGATGGTTTAAAATTCTTAACCAGTGATGTGAACTCATTGTTCACTACATTAAAAAACGAATCAATAAAACTCCCTTTACTTTGGGCTGGATAAAACCTCGATGGTGGTTTAAAATCCCTATGTTGGCATAAAGTCAAAATTGGATCCTCATCAATGGGGTCTGGATTTGAAGCTAAATTGCTTGGATCAGTTCCTGTTTCTCTTTTAAGGAAATGTCACTTAAGTGTCAGGTTCCTAGTGAACCTGTGCAAATCAGAAAACAGTTGAAACCCATTGGGACCACTTGATTGAGAAAATTTAAGACCTTTACTGAGAACCAACTTTTGACATAAAGTTAAATCTATTTTAGATAAATTAAAAATGCCCTTAAAAGATTCGTTATTGTTTAATTTGATTCCCTTCTTTGTTTTGGTCTTACACCCTCCTCTTGTTCCTCTTCTGGTGAATGGTGTCTTTTTTGTGACATGGGAGTCTCTAAAATCTTCTTCTCTTTCTCTCTGACTGTACTCCCTTTTTCTTTTGGGCCCAAGTACCTTTGCTTGAGTTCCTCCAGAAAAAGGGATTTTTTAGGAGATTGCTGCTCAGAGTCCTTCCTAGGGGGTGTACTCACCCTCCGATGCTCATACTGTTTCTCTTTCTGGTGTATATCTTTACTATGTGTTTCCTTATATGTGTACTCTGATCTGTTGTTCGAGCTATCTCTCCTTTTGTTATAACTCTTATAATGTCTGTCTTGTGTTTTTTTAGGATAACTTTTATATGGTTTACTATTATCTTTAGGCTGTTCTTTATGGACCCTTTCTCCCTCAAAATGAAGGCTATTATCCCTTTTTTTCTTTTGGTGATGAACACCATGATATTTATTAGGGGGATTCTGGCCACTAGAGACACTGCCCTTCTCTCTTTCGGATCTATTCCAATCCTTTTGTCGACCATTATCATTGTCGTGTTTGTCACGATAATTTTTTTTTTGCTTATTAAGCATAATTTCCTCCGTTGTTGACTCTAATGTCATTTTAAGTTCGCATTCCAGTTTGGAACAGTCAGTGTGTAAAACTAAAGGTTCCAAAATTAGGATCTTTTTACCTATTTCTTTATCTAGGGCAGCAATTGGTCTACTGCGTTTAAAGATGATCAACCTCATTAGTTCTCTTGAACATTCCTCCTGAATTCTATCCCATTCTTTCATGAAATTAATATTATCTCTTCCAAAAGTGGGGTTCTTTTGGAAACGTAACCCACGGGGTACTCTCCCGCAATCCAAATATCTTTGTATGGTGTTACGTTCTAACCACTGTTTGGTCTCAGTTAATAATACATTTTCTAATTGTTTAAAATGGGTTTCAGCAGGAATGTCAGTTAAAAAATCATCCTCAAATACATTAATCTCGTTTCTAAACATAGAATCAAATAATGCTGCCCTTTTTTCCCTACAGCTTGATAGTGACCAAGCCATAGTGATGGTGTGCAACAGTTAAATCACAAAATGAAATAATAAGTGAATAATAACAATAATGTTGAAATTGTGAATTATACACAATAAGGTGAAATTACACAAACAAACCACTATGTGCAGCAAAGGTGAGCAAACAAAGACAATGTGATACAAAAATATATTGCGCTCAAAAGTGATAAGTGGGTGATAGTTGATATTGTGACCTAGATTACTGTAAATAAACATAACCTGATTGGAAGAAGGTTTATGCCGCTGTTCTTATAGGATGGCTCAGCACACCAAGCTAATACAGAAACAGAAGAAAAAATCAGCGCAAAAAAACATAGTGTAGTATATTAAAAATCAATTTATAAGATAAAAGGTGAGTGTTGCACGTACATCAAAATAATAATTACACAGCATAACATGTTAGGGACATGTTACCACTCGGCGGGAACAGCAGGACACGGGCAGATGTAACTGGAACGTCCTTCCTCTGGTCGCTGGTATCCAGGATCGGTAAGTACAACTCTGCTTGAGAAGCCTTCCTGTGCACTGAAGATACACTGGCGACACACTTTATTCGAGCTCGGCTAGTCCCACGAATTCGGGTATACTCGGGTGTATTGAGGTTTGTGACTGTTTTCTGCCCGAGTGCATTGCGTTATTTTCCAGGCAGGGATTGAAGCATTTTATTCCCGCTGGCTGCAATACTGCACAGTATATATATATATACTGCATTACAATTCATGAATTTATGCCATCTGGTAGACACGCGAAGCATTGCAGCCTATTAAATCCTAATCATTATCATTTAACAGATCAGCCGCCCGTCAGCCAGGCATGAACCATGGCTGAGAAGGCAAACGCAACGGGGCTTGTCAGAGGTTGAGGAGCGGCGCATTCCAGGTATCTGCCAGGTACATACTGGGTATTTGCTCGAATAAAGTGTGTCGCAGCAGTACTGCAGCCGTCAGTTCAGAAGGGATGATCTCCTGTTCAGTTCCGGGTTAGTCCGCGTATGCGTGTGACGTCATCAAGTGGCGTCCCTCTGCCGGTCGCGTCTCACCGCGTCTCACCACACTGGATAGTATGTCGAGTGAGCAAAAAGTCCCGAACAAGTCCCGAACAAAGCTGGTGCAATAAATTAAAGCCACAATGGGAAGTGAATAAGAAAATAAAGGAACGCGCCCTCTCCTACGCGTTTTGTATCAAAATACTTCTTCAGGGAATAATGGAGGAAGTTCCGGGGTGGTTCATATACTCTCTGCTCTCATGCGATTGGCCACACTAAAAGAACTCAACTCCCCCCACCTGGAGAGACAAAAGCTCATCCCATAGAGGGTCAAAATCAGAACAGTCAGTCTCTCGCATCCCTTCTTCTCAAGCAGAGTTGTACTTAGCGATCCTGGATACCAGCGACCAGAGGAAGGACGTTCCAGTTACATCTGCCCATGTCCTGCTGTGCCCGCCGAGTGGTAACATGTCCCTAACATGTTATGCTATGTAGGAGTACAAATGGATTTATTTAAAAGTGCAAGTCAGGGAGGTCAAGTGCATCAGTAGTCAGTAGTGTTGGAGTAAATAATTTCATGAGATGCATCTTTTAGGAGGTGAGTTTTCAGCTGGAATTAAAAAATGTAAAGAGAAGGTGCTTCATGAATATTGAGTAGAGGACAACTTCACAGGTAGGGAGAGATGAGGGAAAAGTTGCAAAGATATGTGTAATGGGAGACCAGGACAGTTACACAAGATTACAATCACCAGACAGAATGGGGGAGTTAAATAAATTAAGTTTTTTTTTCAGGCAGGAGCCAACAGGCGTAACACAATACAAGGTTTATGTTCAAACTCACCAAAACAGGAGTTAATCCATGATCGCTAGGTGTTGGCTGTCACTTCAGTCGGCTTACCCAGGATGTTTTCCACACTCCACAGGGCTCTGGTACCTTGATACCTCAGTGATGCTATTTGTAGAAAGTTCCTGTTCATCTACTCAACTTTTTTCTCTTTTATGGACGAATAAAGAATAATTTTTAACAAGTCTTTGACCCACTCTCTTGGCTGTGCGCGCCACCTTTATGGATACTCATCTACTCGACGAGCCTCGTTTTGAGTGTATCCAGCAAAAACATTGGAGATATACCAACTAGCAAAACCAAAGTAGTCTGTGGAACTGAGAACCACAGCACGTTACATAGTTTCCCATCTCCATCTAAAAGCATGGAAGATGGGGTGCTGACAAATTAGGTATGAATGCTATGCACTGGCCAATCACCGAGCGAGGGTTCGTCACTGATGGACCAATCCAGCCATGGGAGGTGACAGTGATCTATGACAGGCTACATGGGTGGTTTTAAGGGGAATGGGAAATTCGAACCAACCAATGGGAATCATGACAATGGGGCTAAGCCCCAGCAAAGATTCCCAGGGCCGGTTTCCCACAGAGATATATGCCTCAGAGTCTGCAATGAACAAAGGCTCTGCTTTTTGAGCCAACGTTCCCCAGAGCTAAACACCCCTCCTGTCTCCTACAATGTCCCAAGCACTTTACCCACCCACCTTTAGATAGCAAAGCTGGATTCCTTTGTGTGCTGGCTGGCTAAGTGAGTTATCAGCCCCGCACACAAAGGAGGCATAGAAATACATGCATCTACATTATATATGGGGGAGAATACATTTTACCGCCACACCGCAATATACAAGTCGGCCATGTTGGACACAATAAAATGGTACTATATGCAATAAAATTGGTATCCATCTTGACTGATAGGGGCAATAGCTGGGCTTAACCTTTAATATACTGTCCGTGTTGTCCCTATCATCACAATGAGCTATCCTTCATTCAAGTGTAAGAGGAAAGTTGGTGTGTAACGAGAGATCAGGCTTGAGATACATGGAGGTGCAAAGTAGTGTAGAATTTTAAAGGAAAGTAAGATAATTTTGTAGTTTATATGGATATTATAGGAAGCCAGGAGGTCAAAAGCAGATCTGAGTCTAGAAGAGCAGATGTTTAAGGGAACAAAGTGCCACCCAGGCAGAAATTCCTGATAGAAATGTGAGATTTGTGACAGGACTGCAGGTGTAAGGTCAAATACATATAGATGTGTGTCATCAGCATAAAATGGTGACATCAGAAAAGCATGGGGGGGGGGGGGGGGGGGGGGGGGGGAGTTAGGGTTGTGTATTACCTTAACTTTGAAGGGTTTGCTTACAAACCTTAACTACACTTTAACTAAGGTTTTTCAATTGAATACTGGTACAGTATATGTATATTGAACTTCACATATACTGTAGTGAAGAATGCAGATAACAAAGTTGCGGTGGTTGTTCTCAATAGAAATTATTATTATTATCATGAAGCATTTAGACAAGTGGAGGCTGTTTTTTCTGTGACAGTTGTCAAGGAAAAGTGATAGAGGGAATCTTTCTATATACTTTTGATCATTTTTTAAAACCTCTTGTTGCCTTCCTTTTTACTTAATATTACACATATCTTGTCACTTTTTTTTTTATAACTTGTATTTTATTGAAATATTTTTTTGCGTAAGAAATATAATAAAACATACATTACATAGTTACTTTGTGCATCGTAATAAAATAAATACAATCTTTGAAACATTGTGCTGTATATAAAGTGGGGGTTCCACGACTTTTCGCGCCCTACTGAGCCGTGGAAAATGGGGCTGAACCGGGGTTGAGGGGGGAAAAGAGGGAAAAAAAAAAAAAAAAAAATAAGGCGACACTTGATAAAGGAAGGTAGGTGATTGAACCCAGATTATGGCGCTCCAACGTGGTTAATTACTCATGAGTTGTATAATAAATCTTACGTTACCCATTTAATCTTGAAAGTACACGTGTATGCTATATTTCCTCTTTATAAAAGAGAAGGTACAATTTTCATTATATATATATATTATAGTATATCATGGCTGTTACGGATTTTGCACGAGTTGCAGATCTGAATGTTTTAATGAGGAATCAGTATCAGAGAAATCTGATTGACGGTGAAACTCTGGCATTTGAAATTCAATTTGGCCAGTGGGGACCTGGGGCAAGGTACTGCTATCTAACAATAGACACCACAACTGATCCAAACACATATCAGTACGTACAACAGGCATATGATCCGTTAATACACACGATCATTAATTTGACACATAATGCAGCGACTGTCATTTTGGGACAACAGCCTGTGATTGCTACAGGCGTGGACAGACATGGTCCTATTAATTCTGGTGCGAAATATGGGGAGAATCGCACACACTTATTTACACCAGTTACATTACCTGAGTTAACACCAGCAGCACGCGACATTCTGACAGAGCGCGGAAATGCAACTGCAGAAATCACGCTGTTAAGAGAAATTGTTAATGCCCTCTTCGCAATTAGAGGAGCTGCTCCAGCGTTAATTGATGTACCAGCTCGGGTACAAGTTTGTATTCCCATGGCGAACATTAAGGCTACTATTGGAAAGTTGCCAACTAATCCAAAAGACATTGCATTGTGGCTTAATGAGAGAACGCATTGTTTAGATGGGGTGTAACCTACACCGACTGCAAATCAGAAACTTGCTTTGGTAAATTCCCTGCTACCAGCGGGTTTGTCAATCACATTAGCTGAAGCACGAGACTGGGATTCAGTCATCAGCATGAGAAAACCCATGGAAAATTTACTATCTCATCACTGGCAGATACGCTAGGACAAGTTAATAAGACTAGTGGGATTGTAGCAGCTTATATTCTAGGGTTACGCTTTACACAAGGCAACCATGAGATTGTGTGGGGTTGTCTGAAGGCTTTGATTAAGGGACAGGGTTTGCTGTTAGACCTTGAAAGACAAATTCAAGGTGTACCAGTGGAACAAAAACCAGTTATGGTTCCTGAGATTCTGAAAAATACTTACACTCTTGTTGGCAGATCGCTCACTGGTGATCCGATTGGATTAACTAAGCCACAAGCCAGTGACAGGAAACCTGAGAGATCGAACGCAGAAAAGAGGGGAAATTTTCTTGTCCAAGAGAGAAAGTGGAGACCTCCGTTCACCCAGTATCAGACTCCAGTTTATCCTAGAGACGAGCAGTGGGACAGAAGAGGTAATTTTCAGAGAGATAATAGAAGTTTTCAGACTCCTACACAGAGACAAAACACTCCTACACCACAGAATACACAACAAAATACACGCTTTGAACAGCAAGCTCGTAATGAGGGTGCAGTGTCCAGATATAATCTGAGACAATACATTTTAAACTCCTGACAGATATGGGCAAGGCAAGGCTAGCGAAATTAAATTTCGTGACAAGCGTACAGGTTTTGCTACGCAGACTTCAGGATTAACGAACAGCCAACGTGAGGTTAAACAGGCTGCAGCAGCGACGACACCGGCGAGCACAGAGAAATTTGTTGGGAAGATAACTCACTTCCCTGCAGACCTCCTCTTTGAGGAATGACAAACTTAACGTTACACATTCACTACAAGGGAAAAAATTATACTGGCCTATTAGATACACAAGCCGACATATCCCTTGTAAGAACTGATATTTTAATAGATGAAAATTATGTACACGACATCACGATACAAACAATTGAAGGAAACGGCACTTATCCTTCATATTATTTAGACTTAAAAATTAATGACAGGCGAGTTTCTATTGAATTAGTTGAACATGACAGATTAGGTTGTGACTTTCTTATAGCATACAAAGATGTGGCTTCCTTCTTTACAATAAAAGAGGAAGTTACAGAAAACCGCAAGCAGACGGAATTGACTGTGAAATTTGACTTGGAAAAAATTATCACAGATCAATGCAATGGAAGTGCTTTTAATGATAAAACAAAATTGTATAATTGGTTAATGACACACAAATATATTTTTCAACAATGGGAAAATCAGGTCGGATTTAGAAAACAAATAGTACACAATATTAATACATGTTCTACACTTCCAAAGAAACAGGCACAATATAAAATTAATCATGCCGCCTTACCAAGCATACAAATTGTAATCAATGATTTGCTTAAACAAGGAGTACTGCTTGAACAGTATAGCCAAATGAATACTGCAGTATATCCAGTGCCTAAAAAAGATGGTTCATGGCGAATGGTGTTAGATTATAGGGAAGTGAACAGAGTCACACCTTCAGTGACAGCACAGAACACACATTCACCTTCAATCTTAAGCGGATTACAGCGTAAACGCTTTAAAACTACGTTTGATCTAAGCAATGGGTATTTTTCCCATCCAATCACGCCTGAGAGTTATTGGCTAACCGCATTTACCTGGCAAGGTAAACAATTGGTTTTTACACGCTTACCACAAGGTTTTGTAAATAGTCCAGCTTTATTCACTGCAGACGTAGTCTCACTATTGTCTAAATTTGTCAATACAGAAATTTATGTTGATGACGTTTATTTATCACATGACACAGAAGAAGAGCATTTTAAAGCTATGACAGAAGTGTTAATTACATTGACAGAAGCAGGTTACCTTGTTTCCCTAAAGAAATCTCAGCTTGCAAGAGAAACTGTGACATTTTTAGGCTTTGAAATAGCTGAAAATGGCAGAGGCCTCTCTACTAATTACAGAGAAAAAGTTTCCAACATCAGTGTTCCTAAATCACTAAAACAGTTAAGAAGCATTATTGGATTACTGAATTTTTCAATGACGTTTATCCCAGATTTTAATGTACTGATTGAACCATTACATCACGCAACATCACGCGAGATTAAGTCAGAGCAGACTAGACCGAAAACACCTTTTAAATGGTTAACAGTTGAGGATGAGGCATTGCGAAAGTTATTAGCAGCAGTTAATGATGCTTCCTACTTAGCGCAGCGCGACCCGACAAAACCATTGTCAGCTTATGTCAACATTTCACCTCTAGCTGCATACATTAGAATTTACAATGCTATGGAAACAGTACCAATTACATTATTATCTTATGTATTTACAAACACAGAGAAGAGATATTTGCCGCTTGAAAAACTATTATCTGCGATTACACTCACAGTGCTGAAATCACGTGATTTGGCACAGGGACAGGATATCTATATATACACTTCAGTAGCTTCACTAGCAACATTGCAGAAACAGACCATTCCAGACAGGAAGGCGTTAAGAAGCCGCTGGTTAAAATGGTATACAATTATAGAAGATCCCCAAATACATTTTGTGCATGATAAAACTTTAACTACATTAGATGACCTCCCATCCCCGTTTGAAGGGGTGACATGGGAAAATCAAACACACCCAAATGACTTTTACACATGCATTTTCTACACAGATGGTTCAGCTGTAGACTCCAGCAAAGAAGGAGTGAATAAATCTGCAGGTTCAGGAATTGCAAAATATGACGTACATATGAATTTGTTGCATAGTTGGCAATTACCTGTTGGAGACCACTCTGCACAGTTTGCAGAGATTCATGCATTAGCTTTTGCTATGAAAGAAGCACTTACAGTTAAGGGACATGTACTTATAGTTACAGATTCCGCTTATTTAGCACGTTCAGCATTGCAGGACCTACCAATTTGGAGATCAAATGGATTTTTAAATGCCAAAAGGAAACCACTAACGCATATAGCTAAGTGGAAGGCCATTGCGGCCTATCTTGATCAAAAGCCTGATATTGAAATTGTACACGAGCCAGCGCACAGAACGCTTGGTTCATCGGTTCATACTATGGGTAACCAGTTTGCAGATAGTCTCGCGCAAACTGTAAGTCAGAAATTTGCCGTTAACAAAGTGTTAACAAGGGCACAGTCAAAGTCAGCCAGTCTCGATGCAGAGTTGTATGCTTGTCTGGATGCCACCAGGCCTAATCCACCTGGGTATCCTAAGAAATACTCATTTAAACAAGTCAACAATAATTGCATGGTTGTAATTGATGCTAATGAATTCATTGTTCCCCCTGTAGCAAGCAGGATGCAGATCGCTACGCAAGCACACGACAGTGTGGGACACCCTCACCCAGGGAGAGAAAATGTTTTGTTGACACTGAAACACAAATACTGGTGGCCGAACATGAGGAAAACAGTTAAGACAGTTCTAAGCAACTGTAAACCATGTCGGTTGGTAAACGCTCCTAATCATCAGACCCCACCATTTATTATTAATGCAATACCGAACAAACCGTTTGATTTAATATATTTGGACCATATTGGACCTTTGCCAGCATCACATTCCTACAAACATGTTTTGGTTTGTGTTGATGCTTGTACAAGGTTTACGTGGTTATACCCCGTTCGTAGTACGACATCTAGCTCTACGCTTAATTGTCTCAACACCTTAGTAAGTGTGGGTAAGCCCAAGGCCTTTCATTCCGATGGTGGACCTGCTTTCACAGCAGCAGAAACCAAGGAATGGGCCGCAACATTAGGTGTTGATTGGGCCTTCAGCTCACCGTGGCATCCGGAAAGCACTGGAATCGCTGAGCGTAGAAATTACGAGGTAAAACGACTTTTAACCAAAATGCTATCTAATCGTCCTACACAGTGGTATCCACTCTTAGTTACGGTTCAAATTGGCCTAAATAATATTCCTAACTCAGTAACTGGTAAAACACCCCATGAACTGTTATATGGTACTCCTATGAATACACCGTTTACTAATGATTCTATTTCTGTCCCAGGGAGACTTGAACAAATATTAATTTTACAGGAATTGAGGGATTCTTTTTCCCATACAGCCCACACACCACGTAATCCTGCAGCTTGGACGCCGCAGATTGGACATTCGGTCCAGGAGAGGGTTGCTAAGGTAAAGCCGTTGCGGCCTAAGTGGAAGAAACCTACCACGATACTGAAAAAGATAAATGAAAGAACCTTTATCATCCAAGATACTAAAGGAAAAGAAAGAAAAGTGAGTATCGATAATCTTAAGCCTACAGCACATTGCAGTAACGTCACTGTTCAAGATGGAGGAGACACCGTATCTGCGACAGACTTCGATCGAGCTGCAGCCTCTCGAAGCACAGATTGCAAGACAACAGGATGTGGAAAATAATCATGCAGGTGAGGTCCTACAAGCTGAAGCTGACTTCCCTGACAGTGACCAAAGACATATATATGTGTTACCTGCCATACCGGATCAACGCAATATTTACCAGAAGGCCTATCAAACAGTGGCTAAGGTGATCACAAAGAAAAGACTGTTAAAGACTATTTTGTGTCTCTCAATCTGTTTTGCTTTTTTAGCAATATCGGCCAGCGTTATTTTCAGGTTACAATGGCATTTTGTGACTTAGCAAGAAGGAGAGATCATCGACTGGAAACGTACAGCAGCACACGGTATTACCACACCAGACTCCGGAATCGTGAAACGAGGACTACATTACGATTTGAAACCGGTGGACATACAGTCGGTGGGTATACCTCAAGGTGTGTATTGGAAGCCGTTTCCTAAACCTATCATCCAGAAACGAAAGACTTTGGGGATTTCACAGGTTGTGCTGTTTGATTCTACTGTGCTAGCTAAAGAAGCTGGTATAACTACGCCAGAAGGAAGGAAGCTGGTGACACAACATCTGAATGCACAGATGCAACAGCTGCAATCTACAAGCCTGAAATATGATTTACCCCTTCATGACCATTGGAAGCAGCAAAGCTACCGTGAACAACGTTGTCATGCTGAATTTGGACATTGTTATTTCATTGACTTTCAAGGAACACGTAAATGGCCAACGAAGGAGCTGAAAGCTGATCATTGCCCTTGGCCTGGTGTGACCATGGACAATATAAGGTATAAGCAATACCCTATTTTCTATCTGAATACAGGTCAAATTACTCAGAACGGATTCGTTCCCAATGGACAGACTGATCCAAGAGTGGCATTCTGGGAAGGTGCTGAAGAAGAAGAGTACAGAATACCTGGGGGGGTAAGACCTTATACATCTGCTGTTTTTTGTACTGACAGTATTTACTCAGGATGGTGGAACTCATCAATAACCGCTGAGGACCTGTTACACAAACTTCAAGATGTGATGGAAGATGCTAAAACTGGACAGCTAAAGACAGCAGCACTTCCGAAAGAATGGAATACAAAAGGTGATGGTATGTTGTTTCGTGAACCTACAGCATGGGACACTTGCACTCAACCACGCTTTGCTACATTTACCAATACTACATACTACAGCCATTCATGTAAAGGTTTCAAGAATGCGTGTGGTATCACATTGGAGAAATTGATTAATGAAGGAATCTGTGATAAGGACACTACAGTATTCAAGTACGGTTGTAAACCGTGTTCCTTTTATTACAATCTCACGCAAGGCTATTTTAACTGGCAACCGAAAATGATTGATCAAGGATTTTTACATTTTTCTGGGTTACGAGGTTTTTGGTGTGTGGAGCGAATAGTGATTATGAAACCTAATTACAAAGTCTACTCCCTGTTCCAGAAATGTCTCAATGATAGTTTGCATATGAATGTTGACACAGTAATCAGGGCGATGAGCGATTTGATGAATGTTCAAATAGCTCCAGATGATAAACCCTGTGAGTATGACACGTGCACCACACGTAATATTGTTAACATGCCCTACTCAGAGGCAATGTGGGGTACGAATGCAACGATTAATGCCATAGTGTATTATGAAAATGACACAGAGTTCATGAATGAATGTAAAGTTTCAAGTAAAACATCTGCAAGAAAATTGCTTACTAACGATGATGTTCTTATAACCACAGGACACCTGCTGAGTGATTCTGTTTCTGTTATAAGTCAAATCTCTGACTCAAATGATGAAGAATTAAGAGAGGTATTTTGGTGTTAAGAGATCACATGATAAAATTTGCTTCCTACACAATTTCAGATATAACAGTGTTATCTGAAGAAATTAAAGATTTGGTTATTCTTAATCACATTACTTCTATCAGGTTAACATTGCAAAGTAAAAAGGTTGACATATCACTTTTAAATCTCACTTTGATCACACAGACTCTCAATTTAAGTCCGAAAGAATCTGAAATCCTGGCATATGTTTCACAAACCACAGTTTATGACATACGAGAAAGAAACCACAGACGGGTTCATAACCCTGATGACTCATTATGGGAAGTTTTTATATACTATGAATTGTTTATTCCAGGAGACGTGTATACAACAAATTGGGAACTGCTTAATTTTGGACACATAACACACACAGGTTCTTATTTCGCAAGGATGCAGGTTGCGCAACCATTTCAATACATGTCTGTGAAATGTGATCGTGAATTTTTCATCAGCACTATAAGATGTGTTGATAGAGGTTACTTGATTTGTGATGACATTATACAGCACATGCCTTGCAATGATCAAATGCAAGGTAGCAACTGCCCGATAACTGTAATGCCTATTCAAACCCCTTTTACATTAATTCACAGCCTAGATAATGGGAGTTACATAGTGTTATCTACAGAAAAGGATTGCGATATTCCTCCTTTTCAGGCATCACTTGTCACGGTTAATGGGAGTATACAGTGTTATGGTACTGCACCGACACACTTTATTCGAGCAAATGCCCAGTTTGTACCTGGCAGATACCTGGAATGCGCCACTCCTCACCTCTGACAAGCCCCGTTGTGTTTGCCTTCCCAGCCTGGGTTCATGCCTGGCTGACGGGCGGCTGATCTGTTAAATGATAATGATTAGGATTTAATAGGCTGCAATGCTTCGTGTGTCTACCAGATGGCATAAATTAATGAATTGTAATGCAGTATATATATATATACTGTGCAGTATTGCAGCCAGTGGGAATAAAATGCTTCAATCCCTGCCTAGAAAATACCTCAATGCACTCGGGCAGAAAACAGTCACAAACCTCAATNNNNCTCACAAACCCTCAATTACACCGGGTAACAAGTATACCCGAATTCGCTGGGGACTAGCCGAGCCTCGATATAAAGATGTGTCGCACGTGCTGTACTAAAAATTATTCACACCTCTGTTACATCAGCAAATTCACATCTGGAGCCAACCTACATTTCCAGGTACAGCTTACACACGATCCTTATCCGTCACCATGACAGACCTATTATAGGCACCTTTAATTTAGAAATGAAGCGTTACTTATAGGCGATCTAAACACATGCATATAGTACATACGAGATTATTAACAGAGAGCGCCTTCACGAGTGCAATTACTACGTCTGGTGATTTGACCACCCCAGGCTGATTTACCCAGCATCCGACCGTTAACAATACACTAAGCGCCTCGCAGCTCATCGAAAACTTTCTTGCGCAATGACATGGTAATTACTTTCTTGACAACAAAGAATTAGGCCAATCAGCTACATACTACTGCACCGCTAAAAAAGATCTTTATAGTGCCGACTGGAGAACTAGCCGTTTTGCGAATCCTAGCGTGTTGATTAAAGACCACTATTGTTATTTTATTTTAGGCGGATAATAATCCTTGACCTTATTTGCTAGCCTATTTTCTACATTACTCCGCCCCAAGATATGAAAGATTGAAGAGCGGGCTGTTCAGCGAGCCCTTAAATCCACATCTTAAGCTTTCTATATAGCCCAATATATTCTCTATATTATTTACCTAGATTACTAATAATCACTGTTTTAGCCCCCCCACACAGCCCAGCCTAGAAATCTACATGCCCTGCTATGTATGCCCTTTGTTGCAAGCGACACAGGATAACGAAAGAAAGATACTATCACAAATCTTGCCGTCTCTCACCACGTCCTATCAGACGTCCATGAGGATTAGACTATACTGTATATTAAGATCGAACGGGTATTTGCCACATCGCGAACCCCGCCCAACAGTGCATACGACCCCAGGTTCACGATACGACTTGAGAGACTCCTTATGGTCACCATAGTAAGATCTCTCATGCCACCATTCCTCTAGCCCCCGACAGATTTACTGTTTAATAACACCTATATGGCGAACAGTGCCCCCTACCGCAGATAGCCTGCTAATGTTATGCTAATTATTTGCCCCCAAGTGCCAAATCTTCTGACTCTATCTCTTGACGTGAATCAACCCAACTATCAAGTAGTAGAAGAACATTCACACGTTTTTTCCAAATATTTCAAATGTCTTGTTTTTATACCAATTGAAAGAAAGGTCATAGCAGCCCATGCCTAGCCACGTCGACGTAATAATTGTTTAATACACCCACTTTGCTTTGCCCCATAGCGTCAGGGCTAGCATAGAAAACATACAACATTGTTTATGGCCTGCCCTGTTGCGAAGTTGTTGAGTTCTCAGTGGTGCGGAAAAGAAGATTAATAAATACGTAAAGCTTATGGGTGGAAATAAATTTATTTTTTGTCAAAGGAGGAGGATAAAGAGGGGAGGGGGGGGGGTGAACGGCATTGCTGCGAAGGAGAGAAATGAAGTGGGGTAGAGGAAGAAGAATGAGGAAAACGATTCCCTAAGAGACAGGGCGGAAGAAGGGAAGGAGGGGGCTGAACGAAATTGGAGGATAGTGGGGTGGAATTTGACCGCGTATAGAGATGGATGTATATATGAAAAATTGCGATTCATTGGAATTTATCTTCCTTGCAAGAATGTGTACTGTAGCAGGTTATAAGTTGTCATTGAGACAATATATTTTTCAAGAACTCGAGTTTTTGGACTTAGGATCAAGTAGTCTGGGGTTAACGTCAGCCAGGAGGAGAGAATCGGTATTCCACCACGACACAGACGGCGTTTGCGAGCCTCGCGAAGGGCACCTCCGGTAGGTTAATTTGGAATTGATGTGGTATTTCTTCTGGTTCTGTTTGAGATTAGTGGCTTGTTGGCCCAGTGTTTCTCCTTTACTGGTCGGAGGACATATGCTTCTCCGTCGTGGGGTGAGGGGCCAGATGGTTGATAGGAGTGCTATGTTGTGTTTTTTGTGGTTGGTAGTGCCGTTTTTTGATACCGGTACCGCGTGTGGCGTGGGCGGCCGGGAAATGTCTGTGGAAGCCGATGGGCTTTTCTGTGTACGGCTGGGAGGTTTTGTTTCGCCGAGGCGGGTTGTCCTGAGTTGCGCCCCACTGTTGGTGGGTTATGGAATGATTTTGGAGTTTGGTTTGCCTGGAATCCTACGCTCTTGAGTGTTGTTATGAACGCCAACATCAACAGCTTTACAATTGAGGTGATTTTACAACTGTGATAACTTCCCATCCGTGGGGAATAACTTGTGCACATATGCGCAGTTGTGGTCGTTGTTTTGGCGATCAGTACCTACTTCTACTTGAGTGTCAAGTCGCTATCAACATCAGAGAGCTGGTCCACTGATTCAATAGTACACAGATAATGAAGTATTTTCTGCTTGATCGTTTTTGCATTTGCAAAAATAGTCATTCGAAATTAGTGTAGCGGAGAGGATTGTGTAGGGATTACAGGATTATTCTGCATATAACGCAAATGAAACAGTGCAACAGTTACATATCCTACGTAGTATCATAGTAGCAGTGTCTGTATAGCTTAGGTATATTGTTATAATCTGGTTTTCTTTGAAATCTTAGTAGAAATACTAGCTGTTTTGGCTGAGTGGCCCAGGCTCATTAGAGACAGGTTACAAAGCCATACCAAGGGAGAACTTCTACCGGTACCCACGCCGTGGTGGTTTGAACAGTCACTATGAAAATTAGGTATAACGTAAGTTTCTGGATCTCCGCTCATATACGGCTATAACTTAGTCTACTACTCTAAACATCATACGCACAAACCCACAGAGTATGGACCCAATGGCACGGCCCACAAACGTACGAGTAAACCTAATCTTATAGGTTGCGACTCTAATTAGTCGAGAGCGCGAGCCAGAGGAACCGCCACTTAGTGTGAAGCACACGCTGAGACTGGGACCTGGATGGCTGACACAGCAATATTCTTTTGGTAAGGACGATTGACATGCAATCTAGTTCATCAATTCTGCATAGTTAGGAATGGATAGTGGTACCATACTGTAAACAGTAGCCATTGGCTTATAAGAAGTCTTGTTCTGATATTTCTGATAGTTTATCTGAATATGTAGTTGTTATAATAAATGATAAACCTTACTGATTAACCAAACTCTGAGTACGTCCTTTTCTTAACTAATATCTCCACGATCAACCCCCATTAGTATCTAAAGGTAGAGTGTGCGCTGTGGACCGAGTGTTTTTCAGTGCAACATTTGGTTGTGTTCTCTCTTAGAAGGATATAAACTAACATAAGGCGACACTATGAAAGGAAGGAGGTTGATTGACCAAGATTAGTAGGGGGGTGTTGATAAGTGGTTGCATTACCGTTTGTTTGTAGTAAGACTTTTGCATGTGAGGTGGGTGCGGGGCGGTGGGGAATGCTACCGTTAGAAGGCCTGTGGCAGGATTAGTTAGTAAATAAATTTGTGTTTGGGAGGGAGCGGGATTCGTTCCAAAGGGCTATCAGCATACAATTTCGAATTTTCATGAATGGCTCCAAAGGCGGGAGGGGGATGCGGATGATATGTGCTGGTGTCTTCTCTTGTTCATAGGCAGCATGATGCATAAATGTGAGAACAAGCAAGGAGATTAAACTAAGTCACAAGCCAACAATTACAAATTAAGGAGTTTGGGGAGAGGATGTATCGCTAAGAAGAGTAGATCATTCTTTAGCCTGTGTGTGTGTATGTGGGGGGGGGGAGGAAGGCGGGAGGTTTATGCTGTTATTAGTCAAAGAAATATTTTCCCCGAGTCCATCATAATGTGTGAACCCACACCCCAAATATAAAAATCACAGTATGACCACACACCTCATAAAGTACGTACTATGCCAGCGGCGTTATTCGAACACATCACGGCATGATTTGGAGTTCTAGTCTGTTCCCCACGCCAGCCGATGAAAGCGGCCAATAACCCCTAGGCAACTGCTCCTCTTATCGCTTGATGTTTTGTTTGAATTTTCATGGTCTGTTCTTCGTTTGCAATAAATGATGAATGTAATGTGGTACAGTACTGTGCCTACTGTGCTACTGTGTCCACGTCATGTTTTTAAAAGCCAGCAGAACACTTAAAATTCTTTTCTGACACTCGCCGCCACTCCCGCATCTTGTGCGAAGCGGAGGCTGGAATCATCCCGCGGTTTTCAATCGGGATTCCGATTGTACATGCACCCATGCGTGAGTGTTCGAATACCGGCACGCTGCATCAGTACATGACTAGTGTAGAAGTAAAAAAGACTACAGTAGTGATGATTCTCGAATAGCAAAACTTGTATGCAAGCCCATATCGAGAAAGAAAAAAGGGAGATTTTTGACTTGAAATTCAATGAATGAGAGTCCTTACACGCGGCGCCAATGCTGATGACACATCATATGACGTTTCAACAAGTTACAATGAGATGAGGACTAAAAGCATGATGCATAATGTGATAAAACGCCATATCCGTTAAAAACCTGGTACCAATGCAGGAATCATAAACGCATGCGCCCAATAAATGTGGTGGACAAGCATTGCGTTTTCACATGGTTCCAATGAGACATACAAGCATGCCGCATAATGTGATACACAATAGCGTTTCAACAAAGGTCCAATGAGAATACACAGCATGCGCAATAATAAAACACGGTAGAAAGAAGAGCAAGCTAGCAAAAGTATTGATGAATACATACTACATATAGAAAGGTGATGACAAACAAAGCGATGAGGTTTCAGCAACGGTTCCAACCGAATGAGAACGGGAAAAAAAAAAAATATTTTAGATGCGGAAGAAGATGCCACGGGTGAATTTTTATAATACTGACTTCTTTTCCCTTTATTATTCCTGATACGTACAGTATGTGTCATCATATTTTTTATGTGTTTGCAATAAGGAGCCTCAGACTACGTCTGACGTATGAACTGTTAAGTTAATCTCATGCTTCAAATATAAAATATTCAATTACAATTACTTACACACACACACAGACTTGCAGAAGTAATGCCTGCCTACAGGAGGTTGAATTGCTTTAGATTTTAAGAAACAACTCACGAACTCCACTTGAGTTTCTCGACAGGTTATACAGACAACGATTAAATGCCATTTTCTGCCCGCCAGATAGAAACTATAGAAACCCGGGGCAATTGAATACGGTTGGAACCCAAGTGACTTCGAACGGCCGATTGAAAAACACAGTGATAAGTGAAATATTAGTGCGATTGTACAGGTGATGAAACGGAATTGATTCTAACACCTCAAGTGGAATGGTAAGATTTCCCTATAGACAGTAGGGATCAGTGGTAGGAGGGAGCGATGCGTTATAAGAACACCCCCCCAAAAAGAGAAGATAAAAATATGGTTGTGGCAGCTAAGTTACACACTAATATTGGTGCCAGGTAAGTCTTGCTCTATTGAATTGTCAAATACACAGTTCCGGTAAGTGATAAAACAGAAAAGGACAGGGAAACAGGATTGGTGATGGTGAGGATATGTGTCACACTCACGTTGATGTTCATGGAGGACAAGGGAGACATAGTATAGACAAAAGTGGCAATTTATTGGTTACACAATGTAGTGTAGTGTGGACGCATTCATTGGCGTTAATTACCTTGATGTTGTTATGCGGATTATGACGCCTTTGCCAAGTGTGTGTATATGAAATTTAGTTATCCCCAAAGTATTTAATATTTCTATTAAATATATATTGAACTGATTTTACTTATAGTGTCATCCTTATGTTTGTCAAGGATGCATAGCCATTGCCGGGCCAACCCACTGTTTTAGTTCGTATCCATTGCAACATAGTAGCTCTTTCTTGGTGAATAAAATATCTCATCATGTGGGGGTCCTTTGTGGGAGTTTGAGCTTTGAATGGGGAATGTGTGTAATCCAGGTCGACTGGTAGCAGTCAATTGGAGGCTGTGGCACCCGTGTCCGTGCTCACTCCTCCCTCTTCAATTTTTAACTTGTGGTCATTTCACTTGATGCTTTTTAGGAACAAGACTTATAATAGCTTCTCTTCCCTCTTAAGGAGGCTAAAAGGAAGGGCCTCAAATTGTAGTGTAGTAAGAGGACCTGCTATTTTGGTTTTTTGAGCCTTGATGTGGTAGCGGTTTGCAGCCTTTGGCCAAAGGGTTTACACGTTAATCAGAACCACGATTACTATGATTATTTTATTGAAGATTTTCTTGATAGTTGTTATACTTTCATCATACACTGGCGACCAATTTATTCTTATTAGGCCGCTAGCTCGCGAATGAAGTCCCGGTGGTTGATGTGGTTTTGGTCGTTTCTCCGGGGTGTTATAGCGTATTTGCGCGGCGTGAGGTAAGCCTTTATTCCCAGCTGTTCTGCCAAATACTGCAATGCCGTTTTTTGGTAAAATGCATGCGGGGCGTTTTCTGATGTAGTGGTTGTGTGTATGCAGTCTAATACTCGCAGTTTCAACCTACAGAAATGCGTTTGGAATCCTAGGTTATTTAAAACCAATATTGTTTTTTTATTTTAGGGATAATAATCCTTGTTATTTTGCTTCGTATTTTCTGTGACACTGTCTTCCAATAGTACACATAATGAATATTTTCTGCTTTGATAGTTTTTCCTGCATTTGCAAAAATATGATAATTATGTGTAGGAGAGGGTGTTATCATGGATTACAGGTATTTTCTGGCATATAACGCATAATGAATACAGGTCACAGGTACTTATATACGTAGTATCATAGTAAGGCCTAGTATAGCTTAGAGTATATTGTTAAATTCCTGGTTTTCTTGTCTTAGAAATAATAGCTTGTTTTGCTCAGAAGTGGCAGGATATTAGGACAGGTTACAAAGACATAAAAGGGGAACTTATAACGGTAAACACGCCGTGGTTTGAACAGTAACTTATGAAATATCCTAGTCTTCTGATTCGTAAACATCATACGTCAC